>JARFXV010002800.1:0-57959 GCA_031761425.1 Cosmopolites sordidus | reverse complement strand
TTTCAGTTGACGTTAATGTGTACGTCTAAATCGGTACTTCTGAATCGTCTACGCCCGTCAAATGTTCTTTATTTGGCTCGAAACTCGACACACAAAAATATGACGCTAACTCGAGATCGTTTAAACATCAATGACGTTTTGAAAGGTACCCAGAGATTAGACTGTGAATCGACCCATCCAGCGCCATCTCGTAAAAAAATGAAGAAATATTAATCGCCACACCTGGTATTATAGCCTGCAACCGTCTCGACATTGATTCTATGATAATTCTACTGATGATGCTCTTGGTCGTCCTTTCTTCTTTTCGTTTACAATATGACCAGTTCTTTCGTTTTCTTTTTTTACTATATAATGCACTGTAGATAAATTTAGCTTATCATTTTTGGCAAATTGCCGCAATTTTATGTTATCTTTTCAAATTTCCATGTATTTGTAATTGTAATTGTAAATTTTATAATTTGTAAAGGTAGCTCTCGACTTTTTCTAGCCATTACTTTGTATCTGGTTAAGATAAATAACGTTTGTTTCTTTTCGTGTATTGGAGTTATTTATACCTCTAAAACGGATTAAATCGAGATATCGGAGAATCGATTAAATACCCACTGTCGAAATGCTTTTTTTTCTAGGAAAAATCGGTACTATATTAACTACTCTGATTTATTCATGGTAAAGTTTTGTCGAGAGTCATATGTAGTTTGTGCAGTTAAAATAAATAAAATTGAAAAAAAATAGGTTTCTTCAAATACTTTTACGCCCCACTATATTTTCTGAAAAGACTAAGCAAACTGGTCGAACGATAAAATAAGCAATATATAATATAAGATAATATAAAATCGATTGATTTGTAGTAATTATCATTGTAGAAATTAGTTAATAATGAATCACATAATGAATCACATAATTAATAATGATCACATGCCCTTTACTTATCTTTTAAAAATATCCGACATTTCTTAATTTATGACTTAATAATGGAAGCCAACGTCGGTATGTTGGGGTTTACAGGCGCATAACGCATATGAATGGACATTAGCTTCGCAAGATTTCGCGTGTCTTCGTATTGATTATGTTTATAACGTATAACTTAACATGTCCAGTGAGTGTCCAACCGTTACATGGTAAATTTAAATCACTTGCTCTATCCACCGTATCGATTCTGTTTATATGTATGATATACATCATTTTAGAATATAATGAATCAAGGTTACTAGAGTTATAGGAAGAAATGAAGGATATATCTGACCTGACAAGATATGAAGAAGAAGAATAAGAACATTTTTTAATACTGATGTAAGAAGTATTTTTGTTTAGTATATATTTCTCAGACATCGGTTTCATCTCAAATAAAACGATAGGTTTATCGTTTGTTTAGCAGGTCTTTTAGCATACAATTGTAAGAAAAACGTTTGTTCAATTTACATCTTCCAGTCTCTTGTTCATTCTACGATAGTTTTGTCGCTTTTTTGGTAAAGATGGGTTTTATTGCATTTGACCAGATGCCAATTATATTTAATTTTTCCGCTTAAGGACACTGGGTTGTGTTATTGTGTTTACATTCAATGTGTTCGCTATTCATATCTAAAAACTTCGACACTACTTAAGGGTAGTTAACCGCCCGATGTGCGATAATGGTGGGGCATCTTCGAGATGGCTTCATTTCAGTATTTGAAACCATTTTCATTTATACTACGAACAAGTGTCGTGTCGTGTCGTTCCCGAATAATTCCAAGGGTGAGTGTATCACTAAACACTTTGTTGTCTATTAACTTTTATCAGTTGTGAGTTTGTCACTGAACACTTTACTTTCTGTCGATTTATATTAGTCTTCAGATGTATTTAAATCTCTATTATTTCAAATATTCAAATACAATTGCATTAAATGTGTTGCTGTTTATTTAAAATAATATTTAAAACAGTGGTTCTTGATTAACGTTTTGATCAATATGAAATAGTTTCTATTTAAGTGAATATCCAAACTTTGTTTTAGTACTGGCATCATTATATTCAGATGATTTATAATTTAATTGAGAGATATATCCATGATATTAGCGTAATATATAAGTGGGTAAATGCTCTTTTGCTTTTCTAGTATCTGGAGCGGGTACATCGCGCGCTCTCCCTTTGTGTTCATTCCACAAGACAGTTCTCCCCGTTCTCCCCTCAGTTGAATGATAATTTTATTATTGAGTGATAATATTATCATTGTTGAAAATATATGACCCGTAATTTAATAAATATTAAGAGATCTCCCTGGTATTGTCGCGCGCTCTCCATTCAATACCACGAAGTGGGTAAACGCTGTTTTGCTTTTCTGGTATCTGGAGCGGCACATCGCGCCCTCTCCCTTTGTATCCGTTGCACAACTCAGTATCAGAGGTTACACCATAGGGTGTGATTGGATATCCATTATGTTTTGTTTAGCTCGTTGGGTGGGTATCTCGTGCGCTCTCCCTTGATACCTCGTTCATAACCGAAGCTGGCACTGTTGCGCGTTCTCCCCTCAGTGTCAGGAGCATTACCCAGTTTGATATTTGATTATTGGCCGATAATATTATCATTGCAGATGTTATGTAGAACATCTATATCTGAATCCATATTAATTTCTATCAAGCATTATAACTGAGGTTATAAGTATCTCTCGTTAAAAGTGTGAACGGAGTGGTCAGGGTTACTTTTACTTACAGGTAGTTAAAGCCGCAGTGATTGGAAGCCACCACCATCCTCGTCAATGTTAAAAAATCGTTCAATTTTATGCCACGAGATTTTTATCGTTTCCTTACACTAAAATCGAAGACATGATCAAGCCATATCCTGATGATGCTAATATGGTTAGCGAAACGCGCGTTGAGAAATTAAAAACAAATTATTTGGTGTTTAGTGATAAATCTCTTTTAGTTTAGTGTCCCGCATCAAAGGTTCCAATGTAGTAATTAAAGTGTTAAGTAACAATAACAATCAACGTTTTCTAGAGTTCCTGTACTAAAAGCCTAAAATATTTTCAATCCGTAAAACTCCGCATATCCGCAAATATGTCTGCATGGATAACCACAATTGTGAACTACCAAACTAAAACCAAAGAAAACTTTAAAAATGCTGCACGTGTGCCTTACAAGACTCAGCTTGTCAAAGAACTCAATCCGCAAGGCCATAGTTTGCGTCGAACTTTCGGTGAATGGACTCAACATCAATTGCAAGTTGATCCATCAGCACGGCTCCGCATGTCATATATGGCCAGCCAACAATCAGACAGGAACATACCTGATTTAATGCCTTTAGATTATTTTCTTTGGGGTTATGTTAAATCTTTGGTTTGTTTGCTTAAAAAAGTGGTCGGAAAATGGACTGATGGAATGTGCCTTCTAAAAAAAAAAGGAAAGGATTTACGGCTAGAGACGCATCACCAACGACAAGGCTATTTAGCAACTAGAACTAGAGCTTAACCTGGGTTTCGAACCACGGTCATCAGCCACCGACAACCCAGGCCAGCACCCTCTTCAGGTTATCAACCCTTGGTTATAAGCTTACCCATAAGTCTATCAGGAAGCCTACCGACTGGCGATATATATATATATATATATATATATATATATATATATATATATATATATATATATATATATATATATATATATATATATATACAACTTTTATGATGATTGATACTGAATAGATAATTTTATTTTTTAAATAAAATTTTTGCGGTTGCGATGGCGACCTAAATATTAAGACCAATTTTTAACTTAATATTACGGTAAAAATTAAAACTAACTGATTTTTTTCAGAAAAATCGAAATATCTCTTGACATGTCAAAGATATCGATTTCGGGATTTCATTGGACGATTTCTCTTTAAATTACCTTTCTTGCCATGCAGTAGAAGCTGTACCATTCCATTTGAAAAAACTGAACAAAACTTCAAAAAAACTATTGTTGAATGTAACGCCACCTCGTGGTTTCATTTATAAACTAAATAATTTATCTCCCAGATTATCTGATTTTCCCAGCAATTGCCTTTTAAATGAATCCAAATTGAGGAAAATCGGTTTAGGCAAACGGACATTAGACGACTTTTTATCTAAATAGGTAAAACTCCCCCCCACTTCTTTATTCGCGAAGTTACGACAAAATGTCATAAAACAAAGTTGTAGGAGACAGTTTGCTAATTATAACTGAGAATTTTTCTTACTCGGTTAACACTTGAAAATACACAAAAAAAAAAGATTTTTAAAAATGTTTAGCTCGTCACGCCCTCTTGCGGTCGTTTTAGAAGCTTAAAAATAGTTTTGGTGAATTTCTCATGATTATTTTTAGTACAATTTTTTTTCCCCAAAGCTGTGGGATAAATAGTTTTCAAGATACGGCCGCGATCCATCCTTAATGGGACACCTGGTACATATATATATATATATATATATATATATATATATATATATATATATATATATATATATATATATATATATAATATATATACATATATATATATATATATATATATATATATATATATATACATATATATATATATATATATATATATATATATATATATATATATATATATATATATATATATATATATATATATATATATATACAGGGTGTTAGGTAAACACGCGGCAAAAATTAGACGGATTCTTCCTTGAGTTATTCTAAGAATATTTTGTTGTATGATGATTTTTGAAAAACCCCTTTGTTTCGAAGGTACAGGGTGAACAAAATTTACGACATTAACAACATTTTATTATCAAAAAGTACATGTAAAGTTGCTCAATCTACAATAAATGTTCGAAACGACTTCCTCCAGCCTTGGGTCATACCAGGTCAACATACCAGGGTCGTTTCTAATTGACTTACACCCAGCAATTATCCGATTTCGCAAATCATCCAAATTCTTCAATGGAGTAGCGTAAACTAATGACTTCAGATATCCCCAGAAAAAATAATCCAGGGGGTTTAAGTCCAGGGATCGAGCAGGCCATGCGTGTGGCCCACTTCGACCAATCCAGCGATATCCATATGTTGCTGTTAAAAATCAGGAGCAACCAAACTGAAATGTGGTGGTACACCATCGTGCATAAACCACTGGTTTGTGGTATACAATCGTACATCTTCCAGAAGCTCAGGCAGCGTTACTTCCAAAAAGTTGCGATACAACTCGCCAGTAAGTCTTTGTGTGATAGATGTGATAGATAGATAGAATTTTCATCTGCCCACACATGGTTATTATGAAAATTCCTTATTGCGTTTCTTGCGAAAGTGGCTTCATCGGTGAAAAGAATTTGTGTCAGGAATAGAGGGATGCGAAATAAAGTTTGCAATATCCATTGACATAATGCAATACGTGGAGGAAAATCAACAGGTAGTAGTGCCTGAACGCGTTGAATGTGGTATGGATAAAACAAATTGTCCTTAAGAATTTTCCAAACTGTCCAGTGACTCACATTCAAAGTATTTGCAATTTTTCGCGTAGAACTACCAGGCTCTTCCGCTATCATGTCCAGCACATTCTGTTCTAATTGTACCGTTCATACAGTCAGTGATCTTCCTCACCCTTCAGTTCGTTTCAGTGTGCCTGTTTCACGAAGACCTCGATTAATGTTTTCGAAGATTTTTCGGCCAGGGACATTACGGGCTGGAAATCGTTCACTGTACAATCGCCAATTACCATCAGCAAGTCCATGTCAGTCATCTTGGCGTTTGTATATATTATGAGAGAGGACTTCACTCACTATTTAAGACACGTCAAACAGCCAAACGTCACTCAATCTATGTAAACAAATGCGATCGATGAAATCCACTTACTAGATAAAACAGCCATTCCAAGTGATCGAGATTGAAAAAAAAAATGTTTGTACTTGATAAACTCATGGACGTACACCCTACTTTTATTTACATTAATGATTTCAACAAATATCGAATATGGTTATCGCAAATTTTGTTCGCCCTGTATCTTCGGAACAAAGCGGTTTTTCATAAATCATCATAGAACAAAATATTCTTAGAATAGGACAAGGAATAACCCCTTGCATTTTTGTCGCATGTTTACCTAACACCCTGTATATAGTTTTATTCTAAATAGTTTTTAGACTAAAACTATAGAATTTTGTAACTAATAGTGTAAACTATTTAGAATAAACTGTAAATAACTGTAATTATATGATTTAATCAGAAAATATAAAAAATACAATGACTTTAAAGAATTAATATGCTTGTCAAAAACACAATAAATTGAATATATTCATTTTCGAGCAGTTTTAAGTTCTCATGTATGCACTTTGAGAGCTGTAAAAGATATTCTTAGCTAAACATATAACAGGTAATCAGAATATCGTCGTTTTCGAAGTGCAAACATACGAACTTTATCTAAAACCGCTCGAAAATGAATATATTCAATTTATTGTTTCTTTACAAGTATATTGATTCTTTAATGTTACGCACTTTTTTATATTTTCTTTCCTTAAGCTCAACGCAGTTTTTTCAGCGGTTCTCTCACACATTTATTCCATCTCTGAAGTGATTTTCCGGAAGTCCTTCAACATACTTGCCATGTAGGAATTTTTTGAGGTATGGGAACAGATGAAAGTCAGAAGGAGACAGATCAGGTGAATATCGTAGATGCTCCAACAATTCGTAGTGTAACTCCTTCAATTTGGCAATTGCAAGTTCACCTGTGAGGGCCAAACCTCGAGTCTTGATTAAAAATATTTTTTTCTTCGGTAAATCAGGTCTTTTCTGACGAATTTTTGTATCCATTTGGTCCAAAAGGTTTGAGTAATACTGTCGTGTTATTGTTTTACCGGTTTGAAGGTAATCAATTAACAAAATGTCTCTTTTCTTTAAACTTTCTAGTCGATTTTGATCACTTTGGCTGCATTGGAGCTGAACAACCGGGTTCAGTCCACCCTGCGGTTTGTTGTCGCAGTTTAGAATCATACTGGTTAACCCAAGTCTCATCTATAGTTACAAAACGACGTTTAAAATCTATTTTATTCTTTCGAAAAAGATCCAAATGTTGATTAGACAGTTTTACTCAAAGTCGTTTTTAATCAGAATTTAACAAATGCACCACCCATCTTGCACTTAGCTTTCTTAAGCCCCAACCCATCCATTGAGATGTGGCCATGGCCTTAGCAATTTCACTCAGTCAATTGCCTGTCAATAACCATATCATGTATAGAATTAATTATTTGTTCAGTAGGTACATGAATGATGATCCTGAATCTGATCGTCCTGAACTAGGATTATCATCCAGGCTTGTACAACCACGTTGAACCTCACCTGCCCATTTACAAACCATTGTTTTTGAAGGAGCAGACTCCCCTAATACATTTAACATTTCCCTATGAATTTCCATTGCCTTTAAACCTTTTTTTTTACAAAAAAAATAATCACTGCACGATTTTCAATATTTTTCAATAACACTGATTTTACTTAAGCTGCTGTTTTTGTACGAATGAATTGACAGATCCACTTGGACTTCACATATGTCCATATGAATTTTGAAACTTCAAAATGTAGTAATTATATAGTTCTTTTGAAGCTTCGCGCACGTTTTAATTAGCCTGGTACATGTATATATATATATATATATATATATATATATATAGACATATCATAGTGTACGATTTTGACTATCAAAAAATTCCCTACAAATATTTTTTCACTCATTTTCTCTTTTATTAACGATTTATCTATGACCATATTTCCTGAAATCTATAAAGAAAAAGGAATAAAAAGCAATAGCACTGATAGATAACAAAGTAAAAATTGTTTTATTCCTTTTTAAAAAATGAACTATCACAAAGTAACGGACAAATCAATCAATAATTTTAACTATAAAGAAAAATTTAAAGATAGAGTTTCAAATTGATATACTGTACATATTAATACAAACGCTCTTCAACTACTGGACAACTAAAATCATGTCCGAAGACTGAAGAGAACTGAACCTCTTGATGTTTTGTAGTGAGTTGTATGCAAAAGTAGATCTTCATCTTCATTAAAACAATCTAAAGGTAAGTTTTAATCGAGTTATAAACTATCATTTGTTTTTGTACTGATTCAAAAAAATAAATAAAAATTATTGCTTTATCTATAGGCTACTTTATTAGACTAGTGGAACTAAAGCTCTATATCCTTATGAATCTTATTATCTCGACAATTTGGCAACACTGCCAGAATCTCTGCACGGTCTACAGACACCTGCGATCACAAGCCCATTCACACAACGGTAAAAAAACAAAAACAACACCACGGTAGCGCATACGAAGAAATCACTCACCTTAAACTTCACCCTGGACGGTTGCCATTCCGGTCTGATCTCTCGCAGCACTTTCAACGCGCCATTTTCGATGTCGCTCTCGTTGATCGTAATGCCGATACGTTGGAAGCGCTGATCGCCGTTTTCCATTCCCGAGCGGCCACTAGAAAACAAATGAACGTCGTGTGGTTACCAAGTCGAACGAGAAGGTAACACGAATCGGCTGACTGGAAGGTCGGCGAACGAATGGCGAAGTTATGAATGGGAGCCAGCTCTTTGCCCAGATAATGAAAGCGACGACAAGCGATGTTTATTATTATTTTTACGATTTGAAAGAGATAGAGCCTGATATCGCTCGGTGCACTGATTGGTACAAATTGAACTGTTTGAGTACTGCTGATTGCAAACGAATGCCTAATATGTTTTAGTTTCATAACAATTGTTTATCACAACATAACATATGCATATATACATGTTATGAAATATCCGTTACAACTATCATGTATACAAGTAATTTTTATTCCGTTTTCTAGTAAATTTAGTTTCCAAGTTTTCCATAATTAGTAATAACAATAATAATATTTATTTTCTGAATGATTCTAGCGTGTTCATATATTTTTTTCTTTATTTGGGTTTTTCACCACGATCTAAAACTCAAAAATATCTGTTCTTATGTAAATAAAGAACCACTGGGTAAAACACAAAAAACCAAACGGAGACAAATTTCTCAGTGATTCTTTTTCTGTAATATTGCCTAACAAAATTTCAAAAGATACAAAAATGTTCTAAAATAAATACAAACTTTTGAACGTTAACGGTTCGGGAGGTCTTCCCCTCCCGTTTTCAAAACGAACCTAAAAAATAAATATATATATAAATAATTAAAAAATTAAAAATAAAAATTATAAATAAATTAAATTAATATATATATATATATATATATATATATATATATATATATATATATATATATATATATATATATATATATATATATTGAAAAGATAAAATAAATACATTTTGTATAAATGTCAATGATACTTATATTGACAATAGTTTTTAATGGCAGTGACATACTACCGAAGGCATAGCAATACAGTTATCTTTATTTAAATTAATTATAGAGGTTTATTTTAATCTTCTGTATTTTGTTACTGATTATTTTCATACCGTTTTCGAATTATTCCAATTGATTTATGTCCCGATTCCCATGCGTGTTGACAAATTCTAGATTTATTAAAATCGCCCTTTCTAAGAAGGTTTTTCTAATGGTCTAAATGTCTCACCTATATAGAATTTGCCACATTCGCAAGGAATTTTTTAAACCACATTTTTGGTATTTTGTTGTATATTGTTTGGTTTAGTCTTTGGTAATAGAGATCTAGGAGTTTTTTTTGTTTTAAATGTCGTTCTTATGTTGTATTTATTTCCTACTCTTTTAATTGTGTCAGAAATACCGCGAATATAAGGAATTGTGAGGTTAATTGTTTGAGAGTTATTATTTTTGTTAATAACTTGTCTGTTTTGTCTAGTGTCAAAATTTTTAAACGATTTATCTATAAAATTTTTTGGGTAATTGTTTTTTATTAAAATGTCTTTTATGTGATTTGTTTCTTTTTGTAGTGTATCACTGTCGGTACAAACAAGTTTTGCTCTGTCATACAAACTTTTAGTTACTCCTATTTTGACCGATTTTGAGTGATTGGAAAAGAAATTGAGATACCTATCTGTGTTTGTAGGTGTTCTGTAAGCTGTAGTTTTTAATGTGTTGTGTTTTATTATTATAGTGTCGAGGAATGGCAATTTATTCTCCCTCTTCATCTCTAAAGTAAACTTAATTTGTAGGCTCCCAAGAATTTATATCTTGAAAAAATTTTTAGATCATCAATATAGCAAAAATATCATCGACATATCTAATTCATATTATTGGCTTTTTAAGAGGTTTACTTAATATGTCGTTCTCGAGTTTCTTCATAAATACATTACTCATCAAAGGAGAAAGAGAAGAACCCATTGCCATTCCGAAATTTTGTTGATAATAATCATTTTCTAATTGAAAATATGTGGATTTTAAACATATAGTTAACAATTCCAAAATTGTATTTATGTTTAGTTTAGTGCGGTCTTTTAATGTTGTGTCATGTTCTAATCTCTTCCTAATTATTAAAAGTGATTTATCATGGTACATTAGTAAATAGACTCACCATGTGAAAACTAACCATTAAACTTTAGTTTGTAATTTTATTGTTGGAAATTTTATCTAAAAAATCTGATGTATTTTTAATATATGAATTAGTTTTACCCAACAGTGGATTTAAAATGTTTAATAAAAATTTTGCTAGTTTATAACATGGGGAATATATACTACCAACTATAGGGCGAAGTGGTATATTAGTTTTGTGTATTTTTGGTAGATCATAGAAATCAGGTGGTTTACTATAATGTGGTGTAAGTTGTAATCTTTCTAGATCTGTAAATTCATGTTTGTGTTTATATAATGTATTGTAAATTTCTTTCTCTATTTTTAATGTAAGATCTGTAGGTATTTTAATGTAATTTCCTTCATCAATTAAAGTTTTAATTTTGTTATTATATTCTCTAGTGTCCAGAATAACTGTGGCGTTTTCTTTATCTGATCGTAATATTTTAATAGATGTCTTTTTTAATTTATCTATAGCTAACTTTTCCTCATGGTATAAATTTGATTTTATTTTAAATGGTCTTTCTAAAATAAGTTTTAATCTGATTCTGTATTAATTTACATTTTCCAAAGGTAATCTTTGAGCAACAGACTCTACTGCCGAAATTAATGTATAATTTAGGAACATCTTTCGACGTAATACTAAAATTTGGTCCTTTAGAAAGTACATGCTATTCAGAATGAGATAATATTTTACTTAATGGCGAAAAACCCAAAAAAAAGGGAAAAAATAATGCTTTCTTGTTTAACAAACTAACCCAACAACAAGATAATTAGAGCATCTGAGCTTAACTGATGAGGTCGTAAAGGACGAATCCGGTCTTGAGATGTGGGTGAATTATTCCTTCTAGTAATCGAACGAGGCATAGTTCTTCTAGTCGTACTATCTGTATTTAAATATACAGTTAATTATTATATAAGAAACAAGATATTTCTATTAAATATTATTAAATTATTTGTAGGGCGTCATGCGAAAGTTACGGTGACAAGGTTGTAGGTTATGTTCAATTTAACCGCAAAAATTGTATTTGCACGGTGACGAAATATTTGCACGGTTTCACTTGAGGAAATATTTCTTTTAGGTACTTGAAACAATTACCTTCTTTGTCGATGGCTTTGACAAAGTATTTTATAAGTCCAAGGTTAATATGGAGAGGCAGAAGAAGCACCCTTTTGGGTTAACAAGGGGCCATATTTTATGTTTGAATTACCAGGTTCAAAAGAAGTTCTATGAGCTTTCTTACTGTAATGTTCTTTTGTTGTCCTACTCTCCCATAGACACAAAAAACAGCAATACTTTGTAAAACCCCCTTGAAGTCCTGGCAATATATCTATCACTTTTAAATTCCGCAAATATTCCATTGATACTGTTGGTATTTAACGGGATTTATTATCATTCATTTTTCTTGTCATCTTTCATTGTCACTGAATGGGCTAAAGGAATATATGAGTTTTTTTGAATCTATGATAGTACGCCACTCGGAAAGTTGGTCAGGAACATACACATGGTTATCCTTCCATTTTATAGAAACTTGAAAATGATATATTCCGTTTTTGGTAAAGTGAAACACTTGTATTTTGATGCAACAGGTTCACTGTTGAAGTCTGGAACCAAGAAGTTCCAAGTTTTGTTTGAACCAAAGCATTTAACTAATTCTGGGTTATTAAGATTCAGGTTCACAGATAGTTGTTAAAAATGTTAGGTCACAACATGTTAAAAATGTTAGGTGTTCCCAGGAAGTTGTGTATCAGATCCTGATGAAGAATTAGGATTACCAGAAAGGTTACAATTAAAAATTACCATTAAAGTTTCTTAAACAGTTTGTTTCTTAAAAATGTGGCGTTCTTGGTAAGATAATCATTGTGCCTCGGGTAGTGCTAATTTGAAAAGAAAACATTTATCGCCCGATGCTAAGCAAATTGTTAAAAATGGGTATGTTTCTTTATTGAATAAGGGGCTTAATGTGAATGCAGCCGCAGCAGAAACTTAACTACTTAAACTCTATAAAAAAAATACAAATTAGAAAATCGTCTCGTTATCTTCCCTGATGAAACATGGTTCGACACATATGAAACGCCAGCAAAAGGATGGGTAGATACATCAAGAAAATGCCAAACCAAAACCCCAGCGAACAAGGGAAAAAAATTACAATTTTACATGCTGGTTTCGAGGATAGATGGGTTCCAAATTGTTTAAGGTTGTCCTTCAAAAATTTAAACATTCATCTTTGGACTACCGGCACTGACTACAGACTACTGAGTGACTACAGAACTTTTTAAAGATTGGTTTATAAATAGCCTTTTGCCCAATGTGCCTAAGAAAAGCGTAATTGTAATGGACAATGCCAGTTATAGCCGCTAAAAAAATAAAGTTCCTAATGCAAATAACACTAAATTGGATTAAAAAAAAGATATATACTTCGAAAATACATAAAAAAATGTGATCTTCTAGAAATATTTCATTTTAAAAGACGTTTAATATTAAAAAGGAATATGTATGTGATACCATTGATGCGGATATGTGACATACGGTTTTACGCCTTCCCCCGTATTACTGTATTTTTAATCCAATTGAGCATTGAGCACATGTTAGAGCAGAAAACATTTCTTCTACTCTAAGTGCAAGTGCTGCATCATTAATTAGGAAGGTTGTACATAGTATTCCCAAAGAAAGTTGGATAATTCGATTAACCATGTTATTAAAATAGAAGATTCCTATGTATCATTTACTAATAATATAGAACCACTTATTAATGTAGATCAAAGTGACAGTGAAAGTGAAACCGAATTAAATGTATAATTGAAATTATAATTTTTATTGTACTAATAGATAAATTTATTTATTTATTTATTTTTATTGTACTAATAAATTCAAAATACATAAACCAATAAATAATGTTTTAGTCATATATAATAGTATTAATAATAATTTAATAATTTATTTTTTCCAAAATTATTCACAAGTTAAACCACTCCGACTCTGGCGCCTTTGAAGATACTAAGAATATTTTTATTCAAATTTATTGGGGCAATTAACATTTTGCCGAAAGGCAACGAAATATCTTGAACCAGACTATACCAGTAGTTCGCGACTAAGAGGAACTGGTCTAAGTGCAGAAATCAAATTCGGATACTTAATTTTGTCCCTTTGCTGTTTTGAAATCCCTTATTTTAGTGATACAAAAGTAGCAATCAGTAACATGGTCAGTAGGTTCTCTCCACACCATAGGAACATCAAACGCCATAGATTTTTTCTTGCGATGCATTCACTGTACGAGCGCCGGATCTATAAATTTGACCCCCCCCCCACCTCCCATTCAAAAAATACTACATTTTTCAAGATAACTAAATCAAATTATTTCGCCAATAATTATGTATACTATGGGTTTGACAACGCTGGAAGAGAAGGAACTAAAATTTAAATATACATAAAAAAAAATACAAAAAGAAAATAAGGCACAAACTGGTCAAGACAACGTTTGCTTAAAATAAGCTTTGTCATATACTTACTAAAAACTACTTTTTTAATTTATTTTTAAATTGATATTTTTTGGCCTGGATAGAAATTTGTATTTAATGTCTGAATGATTGTGGCGTGTTCATATATTTTTTCTCCTTTATTTGGGTTTTTCGCCACTGTATAAAACTCAAAAAATATCAAAAATACCTGTTCTTATTTAAAGAAAGAATCACTGGATAAAAACAAAAAATCAAACGGAGATAAATTTCTCAGTGATTCTTTTTTGAATCTTTTTTGATCTTTAAAGATATAAAAATGTTATAAAAAATTTACAAACTTTTAACGTTAACGTTTCGGAGGGTAATCTCCCCCCGTTTTGAAAACTAAACCAAAAAATAAATTATATTAATTTGTAATATATAAAGTAACGAAAAAGTGAGTGAAAGTAAATATATTTTCTTGTATATGTCAACGATACTTACATTGACAACAATGTAAAAAAAGTAAAGTAAAGTGTTTGGGTTAGAGGCGCATCAGCAACTAGGCTATTTAGCGACTGGACCTACAGCTTAACGTGGGTTCCGAACCACGGTCATCAGCTTCCGACAAACCCAGGCCAGCACCCCCCTCGGGCTATAAACCCTTGGTTATGTGCCTACCCATAAGTCTATCAGGAAACCTACCGACTGGCGAGTGACCAACGTAGAACACTTCTCAGAAGGCATCCGGCCTTACCCAGCCTTTAACTGGCGTGACTGAGGGGTAATTCGTAGTCAGATTTTACACTCTTGCCTAGAAACAATTACAAACATTTGGGAAAGATAAACGGACAGAAGAAAGAAAAATAACCATCCGAGCGCTGGAATCGAACCAGCTATCGCTCCAGCGCGGATTCGGCAAAGCAGGCGCTCTTACCGCCGCACCAACGCGACCGGCAATGTAAAAAAGTTTGTAAATTTTTTATATCTTTAAAATTTTGTTCGTTAGGCAAATTTATTACAAAAAAGAATCACTGGGAAATTTCTCTCCGTTTGGTTTTTTGTTTTTATCCAGTGATTCTTTCTTTAAATAAGAACAGGTATTTTTGATATTTTTTGAGTTTTAGACAGTGGCGAAAAACCCAAATAAAGGAGAAAAAATTTTTATTTGCCTGGACAAATTCACAAAATCATTTTCGCAGTAAAAGAAGCTTAATCGCCGGGTAGAAGTTTTTTTTTATAGATTTGCTGAGCTAGGATTTTCGTTTCTTGTTCAATTGTAGTGAAAATTAATGACAGAAACTTAATTTTTTCGTACAGGTGTGAGATTGTAAACCACACGTTACCGTCCTGCAGACATCTTTACATTGCAGGTATCTTTACATTTTCATTTTTTGATGCCGATAGTGTTTATTAGGTGTTCTCTACCACTAATAAAAATATATCTATGATTCAATGTTTTTCCGTGAAACGGAAAAATTGTTCTGTTTTCTAAAAAAAAATATAGAAAAAATATCAAATAACTGTTTTTTGGTTTAAAATAAAAACAGTTATTCTATGAGGAAAATAAAATTAGTTTAGTTAGTATTAAGTAATAAAATTAAAATTTAATTAATGTAGTTATTAAATATAAAATGTTTTTTTTTTCATTTTTCCTTTTGGACCCCCAGGGCTGTGGGTCCCGCCGCATTGTGGGGGCTCAGATCTGGCCCTGCATAATTTTTGCAAAATCGTCGAATAGAACTTGTCATTTTATATAAAATCAACTTAGACACTTAGACTGTACTGTAAACGAGACACAAACAAACTAAACGAAAGCAAAGAAAAAAACTACCCTTAAAAGTTCGTAGAATACTGTGGAAATATCCCCTCTACGTTCTTGTCGTAATTCCTACATTGTCCAGTCCAAAGTCAGGTACAAATAATTTCAATTTCCCCATGATATAAAGGAGAAGCATGACCATGAAATTGGGAAGCCATTTCCTAGAACTAGGCCATTTCCATGAAAGGGTGTTTTAAAAACTAACTAAATGAAACGTAAAAAAAAGCATTTTCATTAATGTTACAAAAATCACGTCGATCTATGAGTCGCAACCATTTAACTGTAGCTTTTCTATCTAGTAAACGATCTGGAAGAGGTTCGAAAAATAATGTTTTAAGGGCTCTTAGTTTATTAAGTTCCGCTGGATCGTCCCAATAAGATTGCATTGACGATTGAGTGTAAATTATCGCAAAAAAAGATGAAAGCTGCACATGTAAGGGAGACCGTGCAGTATCGCCTGTTTTGCAAGTCTTGATGTCCTTATGTCCAGAACATCAAACGAAAATAAGAAAATAATTCTCACCAACGATGGCTTCTACAATATCTGTAATTAGCACAATAACTGGGTGGGAAATAAAGCAATTTTGGAGGTAGGGAGACACAAGGTGTGGAAGGTAGCACCTTATCGAGTGCTTTAGGACCCAGGTTAATATTAATGTCACACTGCGTAGAAGTGAACACCATGATTTTACTGAGGGCCGTACTGGTTGCATAACTAGAAATATTGGAGGATGGAGCTTTTAACTTTAGCTTTTGCACGACATATGGAATATTACCAGATACTTTAATTCTCTGGATTTGGAATTCTTCGAAAACTGACCAACCTCTATATCTGGGTGAATGATTACCCTTACAGTTGGAGCAAATTTGGTGAAAAGAACATTGGGAAAAAAATGTACAGTTTAAGAAAATATGACCGAATCTTTGGCACTGGAAGTATCTCATTGGGTTTGGTACTTTTTATCTAACTCTGAGTGATAGATAGTCCTTAGTTCTATCCGATAGGGCAGATTTTCTAAAAGTTAAAATTAAAGTAGTGGTTGTAGAATGCAACCATCCTGTTTTGTGTGAATTTTCTCGACCTTCTCAACGTCGTATTGCTTTAAGTAATCGAGAATTTCTGCTTCCTCACAATTTAGGAGGTCTAGGATAGAAATGAGTCTTTTACAATAATTTAGAGATTTGAGCGGCTCTACTGGGACATTTTAAGATTTAAACTGTTCTTAGCTCGTTTTGCATTTGATACAGCTGCTAGCAGGGTTCCGTCTTTTAATTTTTTAATCAATTTTAATTAGCCTACGTTTCTTAGAATAATAATGTGGATAATAAATGGTGAAACATTTTTTAATGAATCTTTAATTTCGTAATTTTGATTACGAAGTATTTGTGGAAGTTACGAGTTATTTCTTTCTACTGGAGATGCGACCCGGGGTTTTTTAACTCTGAAAATAGGGTAAAAGTTGAGATATTAATGGACATGTAATTCCCACGAGATAGGAAGAAAGGATGTCGACTGTAACAGTGGTTCTTATTACAGCAGCCCTAGATCCTTCAAAGGGGCGGGAGGTACTTTGGAGGTCCCGTTCGTGATCACTGACACTCTCAGCTGTCACTCAGCCATCACCATGTCGCACTACAGTTTGGCTTTATAATAAACAATAAACTTTGGGAATATAATAAACAATCGGAACCGTTACAGTACGATCAGAAACATGACTAGGGTACCTCGGGGACGTCAAACCCGTATTCAGAGGAAGAGAGAAGACTCTCTATCTGAACCCCTGAGGGGAAACTCCACATCAGTGCTAAATAATATAATTTGTAACATTAGCAAAAAACCTCCCCATCCAGGTAACCTCCTTAAAATACGTATTAAAAGGACTTATCATGTCAAAAATACCGAAAAATGACAGGAAAATAAAGCCTTGCGCTAAATCTGAGGTTTGGATCTGATTCTCCTTACCACCACTTCTTATTTGTTAATTGACTGATTTGTTAACAATGTCAAGAAATTTTCTCTTCTATATATATATCATAAAACATTCATTCTTTATGTACAATAACTATTATTATAATAACATTTTTATATATATATATATATATATATATATATATATATATATATATATATATATATATATATATATCTGTGTGTGTGTGTGCGTGTGCGTGCGTGCGTGTGTGCGTGTGCGTGCGTGCGTGCGTGCGTGTGTGTGTGTGTGTGTGTGTGTGTGTGTGTGTGCGTGCGTGTTTATATATAAATATATATATAAATATATATATAAATATATATATATATAAATATATATATAAATATATATATATATATATATATATATATATATATATATATATATATATATATATATATATATATATATATATAAATATATATATAAATATATATATATATATATATATATATATATATATATATATATATATATATATATATATGATTGTGTTTTAGTATACAAGGGTTGATTAAATGAAAATATATTGTTTAATTCAGTGAAATGAAACACAATAAATATTTTAACAATTATATTTACATATTTCCAAATAATGTTGATAGTAGAACTTGTACTAGTCACGCAATCCAGTTATAACTATCAAAATATAATATTCTAAATATTATTGATATTATAGGTAGTCTATTATTACATGTTTACCGACTGAAACATAAAATCATTATAACAGGAGGAAACGAAGAGAACCATGATGTAAAATTGGATAGATAAAAATTAGAATAAATACCCAGAAGAAGTAATCAATAGCAAAGAAAATCTAGGCGATGAAATTTACGAAAGAGATTTAAAAACATACAGTTTATCCTTGGAAAAAAATGAAATCCGCACAAAAATATAAATGATAATAATTAAAACACTTGGTATTTGTTTCACAATATATTCTTGCATCTTGCATCGATGTTAAACAATACAAAGAAAGAGCAAAATTTTGTGACAAATCTGGAGTATACGAAATTAAATGTAATATGTGTGACGCTATTTATATAAGGCCAAACGGGCCGATCGCTCAATGATAGGCTAAAAGAACATAAATATTCAATTTTACACAATCAGAGAAAGACGGGCTTTGCCGAACATTGTATAGACCAGAACCATTTTTTTAACATTAATAATACCAAATTAATACATAGCTGCAATAAAAGCAGACTGTTAAATTACCTGGAAATTTTCGAAATTAAAAAAGCCATATACGACGGCAAAAACCTAACAAACACCCAGCTAGACTTCGGAAATACTCCAATTATTGATAGTGTAATAAATTTAACGAGATGAAAAAACCGACTTCCATTAGACAGCACTTTGAAACTTTAGTTTAGTTTATACATAACTCTCTTTGAGAATGGTCGCGAGGCCGAAACATGTTAGAGAATATCTTGAATATATTGTGAAACAAATACCAAGTGTTTTAATTATTATCATTGTTACTATGTTTCACCAAGAGCCAACCGCGCAATCAATCAAAACTATTCAAAAATATAAAAGTGAACAAATAAGAAATATTTTAAAAATGTTTTCAAGATTGTCTTTGTAACTTGTCGCTTTGATCCAATTCGTTTCAAAATCTCAATCAAAATTAATTTGAAATTTAAATAATATAAAATCCTATTCCTTCTAGTTATGTAACCAGCAAAATATCTCATACAACCTCTAGGAATAAACAATGTTTATAATGTTATTATTGAATTTAATCTTACTGAACTATGTACTATCGCCAACAAGAGCGTCTGTTTAAACTTTATAATGATAATATTAATCGTAATAAAATAACAATCTGACCTCTATCTAAATAATATAAAATAAATATAATGTCCGCGTACACAATTTACTTTCGATTAGAACTGTATACATAACAGTTTTGTTATTTTTGTTTAGATAACCTATTTGACTGCCAATTTTCATTCCCATATTATTTAATTGTTATTTCTGACTAGAAAAAAAGGAATACTTACACGTGCTATGATTTTTTTCTAACCGTTCCATGTATTATTCTCATTTTGCTTTTGACAAAAACTCATATTCAAACACACTATTGTTTTTTAATACCTTTTAAGTTTGCGTTAAGTTTTGATTTATAATATAATAACGTTTTTAAATTACATCTGGTTGAAGGTAATCATTAATACACTGCAATTCTTATGGTTGAAACCAGATGGAGTAAATTTAAATCAATATATAACGATATCGATTTTTTTCATACGCAGGGCTTTTAAAACTAAAATACTATTGCATTAATAGCATCCTATTTTTAATGAATATTTTTATTTATTACTATAATTTATTGGCTAGGAATTTATCATTAAAACCCTCTAATATTTTTAAACACATATCTGACATTTTGTCTTTATATGCATAAATGCGTAATATATTTTATTCAAACTATAATTAAGCACGTTTTAATTATTGCAGTAGTAATACCCACATAGTAATCCCAGAAACATAGAGATTGTGATCAATCAGGTGTGCTACAGAGAGCATATTATAAATACAAAAGCCTTATGAAAAGCAAAAACATAAGTATAAATACAAAAATGAAGGTATATAAAGCTGTTAGACCGGAGGTGACCTATGGGATGGAGATAATGAATTTAGCAAGCTTGGAACAGGAAAAGTTACGAATATTCGAAAGAAAGATAGTAAGAAGAATATATGGATTAAAGAAAGTTGAAGAAGATGAATACAGAAGCTTAATGAAGTAAGTGAAATAAAAACTATTTTGAAGGGAGGAGATATAGTGAAGACCATAAAAGTGCAAAGACTCCGCTGGTTTGGCCATATCAGAAGAATGGAAGACAACAAAGTACTAAACGAAATTACAATGTGGAGACCGAATACTAACAGAAGAAGAGACCGAAAAGTGGGTGGGAGGATCAGGTGCGGGAAGACATAAGGAAATTGGAAATACAAGCATGGTGGGAAAAGATACAGGACCGAGATGTGTTGAAGAAAATAATGGAAGAAGCAAGGACAAACAATAGGATAGAATAAGTGAAGACTAGAGGAACGTGGACTAACTTGTCAACAAGAAATGAGTTTCTAAAACTCAAAAGAATCGAGCGCCTACAATTCCTAATGGAATCTATAGCTATGTATATATAATCCCCGTATAATGTTGGTTGCCTATACAAAATATTTTGAGGTACTTTTTATGGTTAATATCAGGTTTACTCTTCAAAAGTTTGAGTAATGGTTTTTTGATTGAAAAAAAAATGAATAAAAATTATCAGCCAGAGAAAGTAGTGATATTATATTTAGAAATAAATTAATAAGCTATATTTATAAATACAATATTAATTTTTTCTCTTAGTTATTAATACATTTATAGAAAAAATTATCAATACTACACGGGGATTATACCATCTTATGACGTTACAAAGTAATATTTCAAAAAATGGGATTACTTGTATTTATTCAGAGTTTTAGCAGGATGTCGTGTAAATAAATTTTACACACACGATTAAACATATTCAAGGATGTTTCTTACATAATGCACGGTATTTTTTTATCTATCTTATTTTATCAAGATCACACAAATATTAAAGTACAATTATTAAGAACTTGTATTACATTTTAGGAACTTTAAATATTTAAACAGTATTAAACCCAAAAATTGAAGAATTAAAATAATGCAATTGCAATATCAAATTTTCTAGAAAACACTTTCGGTTTTTTTCTTCGACGATACGACAATTTGAATGACATTGAGCCTTCTGATCGGTGGTGTTATTTTTGTCCATCCTGATATCCATCTCCGTCAGTTTGAGTGCCCGTGATTCTTCAGAGCTCCCATTTAACCTTTTAATCCAATATCAGATTGAAGAATTGACAGATTGAAGCGAGCATACATCACAAATGAAGGAAGTAAGGGTATTCGCTACGTATGGAACGAGACGATACCCGTAAGGGGTAGTCAAGAAATTGCCTTCTTATATTAGAAAGTCTCCATAAAGTTTACCAATAAATGTTGCGGACCTACATCTTTCTCCATGTTTTGCCATTTAATGTTCTACCTGAACCGTCAAAATTCTCTGTTAAAGACTGGTATTTACATATTTTTATGGAGCCTGACCACAGCCATATGAAAGCAGACGCCATCCAAGTTTCAACAAAAATGGCCAAAAAGAAAAATTATTGTGTTGATATTGAAGTTCCACATGACTAAACCAACTAAAACTAAACTAAAATGAGGCACAATTGTAACTATGAGTGATAATCTGGTAATTTTTATTTTGTCTTGAAGAACAAATATTGGCATTGTTTTGAAAATAATGTTCAAATGTCCCCTCCGGCTACGTGGTGGAATGTATTCTCGAAGCTCAATTTCGGATTTATGTCTGTAAACCATAGAAAAAATCCATCCAGCATGAGACCTTGGTGACCAGTTGACATTACTGTTTTCGTGATATATGTTCAGGAAACTGTTCTTGCAATAAATCAATTGTTTGGCGAGATGTGTGGCAAGTCGTACCATCTTGTTGAAAGAAAACCTTGATTATCTCCATATTCATCAGTTAAGGCCAAAGATATTCTGCCAGCGTTCACCATTAGCAGTAACACGATTTCCATAATAATCTTCAACCAAAAAATGTCCTATCACTAATTTAACCCAAAAACTGAACCAAACAGTAACTTTCTGAGCATGGAGAGATAACTCCTGAATGACTTGAGGATTTTCATCAGTCCGAATCATGTAATTCTGTTTCTTCACAAACCCATTAAGCAAGAAGTGCGCTTCTTGCTTAATGGGTTTGTGATTTTTTTGTCTTAAAGATTTTTTTTTCTTAAAGTGGGGGGCTTCCAATTTCTACGGGCTGTTAATTCGTGAATTTCCATGGTGAATTGACATTATGAACCAAACCCAGATCTGAAGAAAATATAAGGAATTTAAGCTTGAGTCGCATCGGTAACAGAGACCATGCAGGAATTCGCATACTATCGATTAACCTCAATCAGAATCCCCTCGAGCGAATAATCCTCGGTTTGTGCTTTACCTTTCAGTCTCTCGAAAAACCTACCGAATGGCGAGTGACCAACGCAGAATAGCTCTACAACGCACCATCCGGCCTTACCCAGCCTGATTACAGGTGATAATTATGGGCGATTCTGTGTTAAACCTATTATTTATAAGTTATATTAAAATAACAGTAACAGTTCCAACTGTTACTTAAAAATAAGTTTTTCCCATCTCTACTAATTACCTACATATCTTGCCAAAAGAAATGCAGCACACAAGCCTGGTTGTTTTCGACTTTGGGGTAACGAGATTACAGAAGATACGCCTCCCGGTCTCCATGAAATCGAGGATGAAATTGATAAATATTTTCAATAAAAAGGCGATACGTCATATATATAGTAAAAACTTTGCATTTATTTGTAAATTTTTTGTACAAACATGAACGGGAAGTAAAATACATCTATTCTAATTACTTAGTATCATATACAGGTACAAAACTTAATGTTTGTCTAAAACTTTAACAAGTAATTCGTTCATTGAGGTTAGGAATATTCTTGGATCTTCAACCAGACCAGCTCCTACCATCGAATTGGCAAATAGCTGAAATAAAAATGTAATAGTTCCAGTCGGTATATTATAATGGTTTGTGTACCATTTCACAAAACCATTAAGTAGCATAACTTAAAAAAATTGCTTCTAAAAAAATGGCACTACTATCTACTCTATAGGGTTTTAAGAATGAACAAAAACGAAGCGTTCACGAAACTCCATTATTTTAAATGAAGTGGAGAGAGTTTTTTATATGGACAATAAAATATTATTTATAAGAGCCGTGCCCAATGGAAACTGATTTTATGTACTGTTTGGACAAGTTCTCGATAACGTTCTCTATTTCTGGCGTACTTGGTAGCAAATTGGAGAGATGTATCAGTTAGGTCTTTAATTTGGTTCTATCTTTTTGGAGGTTTGCCTCGTAATCAAGAACCGTCCATCTGTCCCTGTACCAGCAGTCTTTCCGGGTTATTGTCGTCCCTGTGTTCAATGGGGCCAAATAATTTGCCATAGACTTGTGGGTTCATTAATTTCTTGAATAAAAGATGTGTCTATTCGTCGGGCAGTCCACGAAATGCGAAGGATCCGTATCCAGCAAGCTTGAGGTTTTGTTTTTTTAACGGTCTATGGTTCAGCGGGATATAGTAGCAATACTGGAAAAACTAAAGTTTTTACTGTCTCATTATGTTCGATGTTTTGTCAATATCCCTTCAGATTTCGGGCCATTTCACATCTTCTGATCTCATTAAGTGTTACTGCCTTCATTCTATATTAATGCCCAAAGATAGATGAATTAAAAGTCAGTCCCTCAGTCGATATTGAAAGAAATGTAGTGTCTATAGACACATCCTAATTAAATGATTTTAATGTCGCAAATCCGTCTAATCCTCGAGCTACGCATAATATATTCATCATACATATTGAATAGAATTGGCTTAGAATTCATGTAGCTTCAATATTATGAATGAAGTGAAGTGAAGTTTACTTATTCTCCATAATTAAAGTACTTATGGAGAATAAGGTATTATTTATTTTGAAAAGTTTTTTCAATTAATTTATATATTCTTTTAAATGTCCTACCTGCTTAATAAGAAGCTCGGCCAATGCAGGATCACTGCTTTTTAACTGGTATAATTTCTTGATAATAGGATGTCTATTAAAATACAAATTGCAAAATTAAAAATCATCTATAGAAATACCGAGAGATTTACCACTATACGCCAAATTAATTGTTTTTAATTTCTCGACGCGTTTCTACAACCATGTTAGCATTATCAAGAGATGATTTAATCTCAAGATTCTTCCCTCGGATTGAATCATCTCCTGATGTTACCATGGATAGTGAAACGCGCGTCGAGATATTTGTGATTGTTTTAAATGGAGTTTAGTGACAAATCTCTTCAATGGAAGGACTGATCTACTAAAATATTGGTATTCAAATACCTGGGATTGATTTCTAGTTGCGGCTGTAGTATGGCATATCTTCTATCTTCCGAAATGCCATGGCTTTGGTTCCTGATGAAATGTCTCGATGCTGCCATTTCTTCCACCGTTATTACGCAGGGATGGCTCTCTAATCTGGTCGTTGCATTAACGGAGGTTATTTTAGCACCAAGCTGACTTCTAATCCAATCAGAAAGATCATTAATTTCACTTCGTTGCAAACTGTCTTCTCCTGGAACAAGTCGACATGATTTTTGTAATATTGATGAGGATGCTCTTTCTGCATTTCATTTAGATAGTTATTAAAACATCTTTTCACAGAAATGGCCTAGCAAGTCCCATTTTAAAGTACATGCTTTTTCTTTATGTCATGCCCTCATTGAAATTATTTGTAACGGACTTTGGAGTACAAAGGTAAGGAGTACTTTGATACAAAATGTGTCTGTGGGATAGAGTAGGGCAACAAAAGAACATTACAGTAAGAAAGATTGGTCTCATAGAACTTTTTTTGAATCTTGTACTTCAAACATAAGATATGCCCAACTTGTTAAACGAAAAAAGATGCTTTATATTAAGCTTGAACTAATGAAAAACTTTGTCAAAGCCATATGGATAAAGAAATATGAATGAAGAAATGTCATTGATAAAGAAAGTAATGGTTTCAAGTACCTAAAAAATATTTCCTCAATTAAGGGCCGGTTCTACAATGCAAGAATAAACCAGGTATAAGCCATACCTGTAATTTTATTCCAAGCATGGCTTATACCTGGTGTGTTCTTGCATTGTAGAACTGGCCTTAGTGATGCAAAACTAAAAGAAGGCATATTTATTGGACGTCAAATAAGGAAGCGTCTAGGTAGGTGATTGCCGTTTTCAAGAAAATTAAAATGATAAGGAATTAGCAGCTTGGAAGTATTTTGAAATTGTAGTGAAAGGATTTCTGGGCAACGAGAAAGATGAAAACAATAAAAAACCTCACAGAAGAATTCTTGAAAGCCTATGAAATACTAGGATGTCGAATGTCTTTAAAAATGCGTTGTTTATACTCTCATTTCGATTTTTTTTCGGAAAATTTGGATGAACTAAGCTAACCATCAGTACCAAGAGACTTAAAATAAAAGGGCGAAAATAGAGCGCGTGAGAAGCGAAATAAAGTGATTTGGAGTTTACTGGTAACTTTCTTTGAGTTTAGTGTTTCACGCCAAAGGCTCCAATAGAAGAATTGATGAAAGTATTGTCTTTCGGGTCATTTCACAAAGTACAACTTTTGGTCATTTCAGTTCACCTTGAAACAACCAAAATGAGTGGATTGCAGTTGTATTTCAAGCAAATTTGCTACCTGCAATGATCAGATATCATCCTCATCATCATCATATAGTAGTCTGTCTGATCCTGTAAGACATACCTCTTTTAATAGTTGCCACTTATTTCAGCCTCCCACATCTTTAATCGAACTTATAGATAGACACTTGCTTTATACTGTCAGTCCATCGGGTTCTCTTCTGAATCTTTCCAGGATCTCAATTATATTATATACTAGGATGTAACAAAAGTAATTACGTTTTTGGGGTACTTAGTCATTCACTGTTTAAAATGTAAAAATTAAAGTAACTTTATTCCCCTTTGGTATCACGATGAATATTTGGAGCGAAAAACTCGACGCTGCTAGTTTTTATCTCTTCTTTTCAATTTTATTCCTCGCAGAAAGTGAGCCATAGGCCGGAAGAAGTGGTAATCGACGCCACGAGGAGGTGTATGCGGGGTGAAGAAGTTCGAATTATAATACTGTATGCTCTTGCATAGCCTAGATGCAGGAGGACTTTGTTACGGTTGCCAAACCTGGATATTTATCGGCCAGAACAGCGTATACTCTCTCAAGTTGAGCTACAAGCTTGAGAACACCTTCTCTCTCTATAAATCTTATCGCGGAAGAGGTAGTAAAGCACTAGAAGACCCCAAATCTGGCAAGGCTTTGATGAAATTCACTCCGAATTCCTCATAAACTGCGGGAAATACACAAGACTGTCCTACTAACAGTACATATTACAGTACATATAACAGTACATATTACAGTACATATAACAGTACATATTACAGTACAAAAAATCCAAAATAATCGTCCCGAAACGAAACAAACCCAAGAAATTGCCTGAGAAATTGCTAGAGAGATTGTTACTAAACTGACTAGGTTTAACCCACTGATACTGGAACATACATCTGTTGAACAGGCTGGATTCAGGCCACATCACAGCTAAATGGACCAGGTACTCAGCAGACAGATATTGAGACAGTGTACGAAGAATGGCTGAAGACTGCTGTCATATATTGACTTGACTGCATCATATGACATGGCTTGGAGAGAAGGTCTTCTATACAAATTCCTCAACGTGGTACCACGCAGTCAGGTAACAACTTTATTAAACAACATGCAATACAACAGGCCCTTGCAAGTAATAACAGGAAAGAGCAAAATGAGACAACTTAATAGCGGCCTTCTTCAAGGATCGGTACCCGTACCTGCCCTGTTTAATCTGCCTCACACAATGTCAAAAAAATTAGGGTATGCTGAAGACCTAGCCCTTGCTACCCGCAGTAAAACCATAAAAGAAGCTAGTAACATATTATTATCAGAACACTTGTCTGTAGTGGGTGGTTAGTGTATTGACAAACTTACCTAAATTGGTAAGATCACTAGCAGTCTTGTCATCTCTCATATCTTTCTCAACAGATATCAATCTATATCCTTGGAATTGTTGTAGTTGCATCAGTACCAATTCATCATAAGGTTCATAACAAAACAGGACTTCTTGTTGCTTCTTTTTAAGAGATTCGAAATATGGCGAAGATTCAGCTAATGCTCGACTAAAAAAAAAAGATAAAAATCTTACCAACCACAAAAAAGGTGGAAAGTTAAGTGAAAAACACACTTTTCATTCAACAGCATGATTAAAGATTAAAAATTATTACCTTGGAGCTGCTAAATAGAATATTGTTCTGTTTTCTTTAGCGCGAGAAACGTAATCAGTTAATGTAATCTTCTTTCCGGCTTCTAAATGCGAGGATTCAAAAAGTAATAGTTTCGCAATATCTTCCTGTGACAACAACAAAATAAAAGGTTTATCTTGAGCAAAGACGAAATATTAATGATAAATACCTTTTCAGTTTGATTGTGATTGGTAATTATACCTTCCTTAATAAAAATACCGTAATCTTCATAAAATTTTTCATATTCTGTTGGATTTTTCTTCATATTATCCAATAGAAACTTGGTCACTCTGGATGCTAACACGTCTCTTAGTTTCCTAAAAGAAACCATACATTTTTTAAATCAACTTTTCCTGATCGCTTCACGGGACAATTCTTCTATTGGAATTGGAAGTTTGGTGTTTAGTGGTAAATCTCATTGAGTTTAGTCTTTCACACCAGATTTTGATAACTAAACCCACTCACTTACCACTAAACAACAAATCGAACGAACGTGAGAATCGAATCGAACGAATCGTAGCGAAACGTGCATCGAGAAGTTAAAAACAAGTGATTTAGTGTCTACTGGTAAGTCTCTTTGACTTTAGACAATAACCATGTTAGTGTCATCAGGAAACAATTCAATCTAGATTCAAGATTGAATCACCTCCTGATGATGCTAACATGATTAGCAAAACGTCGAGAAGATAAATTAAGTGATTTGGTGGATAGGGCTTTAATGGGTGGTAAATTTCTTTGAGATTAAGAGATAACCATGTAAGCATCATCAGGAGATGATTCAAGATTGAATAACCTGTGGATGCTAATACAGTTAGCGAAGCGCGCATCGATAAAATAAAACAAGTAATGTGTTTATTACTAAAGTTCTTTAAGTTTAGGACAATTTACCTTAATAGATTACTATTTTGTAAAAGTTCTCTACTCAAATTAAGTGGTATGTCTTCTGAATCCACTACACCTTTAACAAACCTCAACCATTTTGGTAGAATGTTATCGGTGTGACTCTTAATTAACACTCTTTTAGTGTATAAAGCAACTCCAGGTTTAGTTTCCCTTGTTAGTTCAAATAAACCTTAAAAAAGTGTAATTTATCTAAGAGATTATATGATTTTTAAAAAATTACCTGGTTTTCCTTCCGGGAAGTAAAGCAGGGCAGATATAGATAAAGGAACATCAGTTTTATAATGTAGAGTGTATCTAGGAACGTCATAACTCCCGCTTGTGAATTTATAAAATTCGTTGTGTTGCTGTGGCGTGATTGTTTTTGGATCTGTTAACCAGAGGGGCTGCAATATATTGGCTTTCTTTCCATTCAAATAGATTGGACTACCCACGAAATTACTGTATTTTGTGATTATGGTTTTAATTGTATCTTCGTCAGCAAATTCACGCGATTCCCCTTTTAAGTGAAGAATAATTTTTGTTCCCAGTTGTACACCTTCAGCCGGTTGTATTTCATAATTACCAGTTCTAAAACATACCACTTTAATATCAGGTGATTAAATAACCAATTCTTTACCCCTCTGAAGTCCATTTCCACCCTTGATTTTCAGTAGAATTTCTTGTAAAAACTTCTACCTTGTCTGCTACCATAAAAGCACTGTAAAAACCAACTCCGAATTGTCCTATAATGTTGTTATCTCCAGCTGCTTGTTTTTGTTTAATTTCTTCTAAAAATGCCTAAAAAAATATAAATAACTTAATCTCAGAAACATACTGTGCATATGGTGAGCCAAAAGAATCAGAAATATAGAGTAGTTAACTGTACAAAAAGATGTAAATGAAGAAATCATAACGGATTTTCATAATTTACTCTACAGGAAAATGATTTTACCTTCGATCCTGACTTAGCAATTACTCCTAAATTTTGTGTCAATTCATCCTTTGACATACCAATCCCTGTATCCTAAAATGAAGGCTACAACTTTGCACTGACAGGATGGTTTAACTTAAATCCTTACCTGTATGGTAAATGTACGGGCATTTTTGTCAGTTGATATATGTATTTCCAAAGATCTGTCCCTATCTTGCATGTTTTCTTCAGTGGACAGAGATATATATTTAAACTTCTCTAAAGCATCACTAGCATTAGAAATAAGTTCTCTAATGAACACTTCTTTCTCTGAATATAACGACCGTGCTACAATGTCTAACAACATTCGCGTTTCAGCTTGGAATTCATGTTTTGAGCTCTCACCTGAAATACTATTTTGATTATAAAATTCTATGCTAAAGCAGCTCATTGATCCCAAAATGTATTGTACCTATTGGCTTTTCAGTATCTTTTATAATGGAATGAAAATCATCATCTTTTTCTTTAGTATCTGTATGCTGAAATCTATAGCCAGCTACATTACCTAAAATAAGTTATTCATTGAAAAATATATGTATATTAACGAAAAATGTATATTCATTAGATTTAAGAAATCTTACCAAATATTTTTTTAGAACTATTCACATTTACATTTTTATATATTTTTCTTGGTGAAAATTTTAATAGACTGTTTCTAGTTGCTAATCTTGCTACACGAGGTATGGAAAACATGGTTTTCTTTTATTTTTTCAAGGGCTCTTCGTTTTTCCTCGAATATTCCTATCAAAGAATTGAAAATAACAAATTCACTGTTACAATTGCGCAGGTTATCTTGGGTCTCCAGCCGGTAAAATCAAATCGATACGTAGGGAGGAGGAAATATATCGATATAGTGTTTCGTTTATCTATAATTATATTGTATACAAAAATAGTTTACAACCTCTATTTACAACCAAATTCCATCAATATCTTCTGGCATGCTTTTAATATGATTTTGAGTATACATTTATTGACATGGTCGAACTTAACCAGGGTTAATCAAAAAGTTCTCCGCCTGACACAGAGATGGCGTAATGCACCGGTAAGAATATTTCACAGTGAAGCGACTTTAATATTCAAGGAATGTTTATTTGTCGTATAATTATCAAATTTTGTAAAATATATAGGGAAATTCAATATAGTCACTGGAAAATGAAAACAGGAAAATAATATAAGAACAGAGAAGAGAAACAGGGAGAGATATCTGAGAACAGAGATATCTAGATAGAAGAATAAAACGATAATTTAGAACAGGGCTGGAAGAAATTAACTGAAAACACTTTGGCAGCATCAGAAATATTGGCAAAGGGAAAAGTAAACATAAACTGCAAATGAAATGTAAACCCATGATGCACTGAAGATATAAAGACATCGTGTAAAGAAAAAAGATAGACATATCTGAAGTACAAAAACAGCAAAATATCTATAAACGGAGAGCACTGGGACAAATTTACCAAATACATTGAACACGACTTGTTATATTAAGACCTATATTGCAGCAACAAATTGAAACAAATATATTTTTAGGATGACTGTCAACAGATTAGTGACATTAGAGAGAGACAGTAAACCACAAGGGTCTAGACTACTAAAAACATGGCAAGACAAATGGATATGTCTCGCGTGAAGAAAGAACCCATTAAAATACAAGCCCCGGCAAATAAAAGCCCTGGTATTCTGAAAGAGGAAGAATTTTGAAAAGTATAAAAATTACTGATTCACCTTAATCACTTCATTATGCATTAAAAATCGAATTAACTTACATGCAATCCAATACATAGAACTACTCACAATCAGTTCAAAAGCTTCGGATAGCACAGAGGGGAATGGAAAGGTGTATGCTTGGCATTACAAAGTGGGACCGGATCCGATGGATCAGAAAACAAACGAAGGAATGTGACATCATTGGAAGGGTGAAAGAATTGAAAGTGGGCAGGCCATATAGCGAGGTGATGCGACAACAGATGGACCAAATCAATCCTGAAATGGATACCGCTTGATCATAAACACCCACGAAGAATACTAGAAACACGATGGACGGATGACAATCCTCAAGTATATTGGACCTGCGCTGTTGAATCGTGTATATATCCATGGTCAATTGAAACAGAGTACTGGACACAGTAGTCTATAAGTGACATTTACCACATATTTACCCAGTTTTACACATATTTGGTGTAGCCGATATTTTGTTTCAAAGTTCTGTCATTCTTCTTGGAAAACTCTATACATAGTAAAGTTACAATCAAAAGGAACGATTTTAAAATAAAAAATCTCAATATTTTCCTGCAAGTAAAATTGCATATATCTCGGGCATTAGACAAAGTTATTATTAAAAATATATTGACATTAGAAGAGATAAATAGCTCGTATCAGTATGTACTTTCTGTTCTGTATAAAACAGAAATTATTTAAACCAATATTGCAAAAGATAGATTTGAAGAATACAGACTATATCAGTATAGAAATGATTTTTTTTATAACAAAATTGTCACTAGGTGAAGATGTGACTATCATTAGAAATATCATTTTTAACATGTAATATAAGCATACAATAGTTCCAATACTTTACGTTTGGGTTATATGAGGTGTGTAAATAAAGTAAAGAGACTGTTGACGTAGAATCCGATCTGGCAACAACGTTGGCTTCCCCCCTTAGAGAAGAGGCAAGCCAACACCTGATGCGTTTGCATTAAGAGTTGGAACTCCCTAGAATCACTTAATGGTTTGTAGATTTTTTTTTCGTGAACTAGGTTTTTCTAGTGCATTCTGAAAATGTACTATATCGATAGTAACATGATGAATATAGGGTGTTGATTTGTGAATGAGCCTGCTGAGTAAGGAAGTTGTATATTTGAAGCAAACACCACTAGTGATGCTTGACTACTACCTTACTACTTTGACCATTAGATGTCCCCAACTACTACTTCCTATAAGACAACGCTTCCTGCAATAAAACGCAAGCAATAATTCTCTGGTTCAAGAACAAGGGGCTATAAGTGATATAATCACCGTTATATAGCCTCGTTCTGCCTCCAATAAAATATTGTGGTAAATTTGTCAAAGATAAAGCATCAGAGTTTAAATGCTTCATTAAAAGAATTGTGGAATTACAATAATTGAAGAATGATGCAATCATATAGCTTGTATGTTACAAAGGAATATGTGATGATAATAAAGCAAACAGTGGTATAAGCACACAAAGTCTTTTTAACACTTTTTTTTTGTTGAAGTATATTTATTTCTTGTTTTTACTTCAAGCTATGAAACTTACTTATGTGGAAAACAAACTAACTGGAACATCATCTAACAAACATCACTAAAGCTATTAGAAATCGTATTAAGAGGGGGGGTAACAAAACTACTGACTCAATGCAGTTTGTCCTATGATATATAAAACATTTATTTGACCCTATGAGACGTGGACCCTCATAAAGAAAACAAAATAGTACTCAGTAGAATTTTCGGTGCTGTGATTAATAATGAAAACTGGGGGATCAGATATAACTTTCAACCCAGGCAGTCATAAAAAGAGTAGGATAGTGTAGACTGTGGTTTAGTGACTCAGAAGGGCGGTACATGTGGCAAAAAGACCACAAAGCCTTATATCATGGGGAATGGTGGAGGGACAAATACGGGGTAACAGGAAGAGCGCTAGACCAAAGGCACGGTGGTAGAACAATGTAAGAGATGCTGCATATCAAAATCGATTCTGATAAAGGAATCTTGTGCTGAAAGTGAAGATTCCAGTGCTGCAGCACCTTAGGAAGAATTTTACTTTAAGGAGGAAAATTTATAGTTGTTTAATACATGCGAGCAAGACTGTATGTATGTTAAGTTCTTTGCGACCAGAAAAAACCATTGTTGCTTGTTTAAACTTATTTTACCCAGAGATTAATCAACAATTCTTAAAGTGTGCTCTCACTAGGTCAGCTTTTTGCAAAGTGTTGAATTATTTAAAGTAAAAAAAACCGGAAGTATAGAATAAAACATACTAGACGGTTGATGATTTAACAACTTTCTATTTGTTTCAAAACAAGCATTGATTATTAATATTTACAGTGGTGGTTCATACAGTTTCATTATGGCATTTATTTAAAGCTATATTTCCCAATGTAAACACGAAGCAACTACCCGCACTTGAGGTCGATCTAACGCATCATCAATAATACAAAACACTTTAGATTTGAAGTTTTACTTTAATAACATGCTCACGATTTTTTTGGAAAAACTACAACATGGATATATGGGGGAGCTTTAGGCCTAATAAAATTCAGCTAAAAAACTTTCAACAACACAAAAATAAAAAGCCTCTTTAAGATCTATTTACTGAATATATACATAAAACATAGATAGTTCTGTTCTAAAATAAAAAGCAAACAAAAAAAATAAAAACGGTCAAAAAAAAAAAGAAATTGATAAAACAGAAATTGTAATGGAATGTACAAATTATTTATTTTCAACATAATTTCGCTGTTCCCTTCATTACAGAAACCATTCTACATCGTAAATTAATCTACAACGATTTGGATGTCTTTGTCCTCGGAACTTATCACACGAAGGGGGGAAGGTTGATTTCGCCCCCCGACGTTCCGTTGGATAAAACAACAGCTGGACAAGAGACATCCACAAAGCTTTAACATCTGCCTTTTACAAAAAAAATTATAAGGTGACTAAAATAAAACAGAAAGGAAATATATACCATCTTAACGCCTGGTTGGCGTGCATCTGGTTCACGTTTCGATTTAACTGGACATCAAAATCTAACGATACATATGCTGACATTTATTTACAACAATGTTGCTTATATATGTAGGGCAGCTAAAAATTTACCTACGAAAAGATACAAATCAATGAAAAAACAAGCTAAAGACAACTCGAGATAACCTTTTTTTGTACAGGTTTATTTCAGACACCAATTTAAATATTATAACTTAAGATAATGTAATACTGGGTTGTTCTATTTTTGTTTATTCGTCTTCCTCGAAAAAAAAAGATGGTATACTATAATATGCAGTTGACTAAATTCTTACTTTAGTTATCTTTCATTTTCATTTTTCTTGCGATCAAAACATAGCACAACGTAAAAAGGAGACAACAACAAAATAATAATAATTAATTAGTGGAATAGTACTTGATGATATGTAGAATGAATTTAAAAAAATGTAAAGAGAACATGGTGATTTTACCTTTTTTTTATAAATAAAAAATGTGTTGAAATGTCTCGACGAAAATTAAAAATTGTGCTATTTTTCATCAATTTTATTCAATAACAACTCAATAGAGCCGTCTCAAATATATTTATATATTTGTTTTATTTAATAAAGGTAACCTAAATACTATATACTAAACAATAATTAATCTATTAAGAAGTAGACCCTCGCGAAAGTGACTGTTACGATGTATAAGACATATGTCAACCTTTCGCTAAGGTTTACATTTTGTTTTTTTACAGTTTGTTTTTACACAAGTAACATCCAAAAGTTATAGACTGTCGACCACGGAAGGTTTTTGTTTTTATTTATTTTGAGGGGGATCTGAACGGAACAGAGTGATGGGAATTTTAACAGATTATTTAGCGTACAAGTAGATGGCTACGATGAGACCGTAAAGACCTAATACTTCGGCGAAAATGAGGATCAAGATCATTCCTACGAACAGTCTTGGTTGTTGCGCGGTTCCTCGTACGCCAGCATCACCCGCAATACCGATGGCAAAACCGGCGGCCAAACCTGAAAAGCCTACAGCCAGACCTGCTCCCAAATGCAAGAATCCTCTGCAAAAAAAAACAAAACATTAGATTAGGTTTATGATAAAAAAATGTAAAAAACATCGATCAGTTTTCTGCGAATATCTAGAAAACCGTTCGAGATATCAAACTGTGCTTTTCGCCATTCGATTCCCCGTAATTTTCTCCATCTTGTGGACTTTTGCTTTTTGCTGTTTTCCTACGGTACCCCCTTTGAAAATTTTTCGATCAAATTGCAAAACTTTAAAAAATAGAATCGCTTCATTTTCGGATATTTGACGCTCCAAACCACGCGCATCAATAATCTGGCACCCGTTTTGATTTATCTCTTTTAGTTTTCGAGATATGATTTTTTGAATATCGAAGAAAATCGAACATTTTGCAAAAATTGCATTCCCCGACCAGTTTTCTGCGAACATCTAGAAAACCGTTCGAGGTATCAAACTGTATTTTTCGCCATTCGATTCCCCGTAATTTTCTCCATCTTGTAGCTTACTTTCGTAGAAATTGAGTGACTTTTGCTTTTTTGCTGTTTTCCTACGGTACCCCCTTTGAAAATTTTTCGATCAAATTGTAAAACTTTAAAAAATAGAATCCCTTCATTTTCGGATATTTGACGCTCCAAACCACGCGCATCAATAATCTTGCACCCGTTTTGATTTATCTCTTTTAGTTTTCAAGATATGATTTTTTGAATATCGAAGAAAATCGATATCGTCTTTTGATCGCATATGTAAACCAACAAATGTATTAGTAACGCCTTTTCTTAACAAAATCGACATTATTAACCGAACTACCTACCAAATGATAGAGGTGCCCATAAGTAACGTATTTTTTTGATACTGCTCTCTTTTAGCTTTTATGTCGCCCAATACTGAGCATATGCCTCTCTCAAGTGCTTCCACAGATCATGATGGTAACCTTGCCACTCTCTTCAGATAATCATACCATCTCACCCCTGGTCTACCTCTATTCCTTTTGCCCATCCATGGCTTCCATTGAAGGATCTTAACATTCCACCTACTCTATCCATTGTTCTGGCCACATGGCCTGCATAATTCAATTTCAATTGTCACTCTTTTCACGACATCGGCTACCTTAGTTTTCCGACGAATCCAGTAAACTGTTGTATTATCCCTCCTTGTTTTGTCTATCATCGATTGCTCCATGGCATTTTGGGTCATCTTTACCTTCATAACTATTTGCTTTGTTAAGGTTCACATCTGGGTACCATATTTAATATTGCAGAATTGAAGTAAAATATTCTTTGAATGCACTTTGATAGTACAGTACGATTTTCTTTTCGCGAAGAGGACATTCCGTAGATCTGAGAGGGTGGTAATCTAACAGTGCAGCATCAGGAGAGTACGGTTCTTCAACACCCACATTCGTTCTTTTTGTACCTAGTTCAGTTGTTTTAAACACCGTTTATGTTCAATTCTTCTATTGGAACCTTTGGTGTGCAATACTAAACTTGAAGAGATTTACCACTAAACACCAAATTACTTTTTTTGAACTGCTCGACGCACGTTTCGCTAACCACGTTAGCATCATTAGGAGATGATTTAATCTGATAATCATCATAACCAGATTAAATCATCTCTTGATGATGCTGATATGGTTAGCGAAACGTGCGTCGAGCAGTTCAAAAAAAGTGATTTGGTGTTTAATGGTAACTCTCTTCAAGTTTACCATTTATGTTGTTTTTGTATAGACTATGAAGTTTTAGGGTTTATGACTAATTCCTGGATGGTTTGTTTGGGATCAGCTTTAATTTTAGCTAATTACAAACTTAATTTACGCAACACAAACAGCCTTAATTTAATTGTTATGTTTGAGAAACTTATAAAGCATCACATGTCTAATATGCAACTTATCCATACTTTGCTCATTCTTAGAGGGTTTACGTTTTTTTGTTCAACTTTTTGACACAAAATAAATTTAACCAACGATTCTTCACATTATTTTGAAATATAAGGTTTCCTTAGAACATTCTTGACCGGAAAACAGGTCGGAACTTTAATTTTTCTTAATAATTGACAACGTTGTCATTCATTTATTTGTTTCATTGTCCTTTTGTAACCATTTATTCCATACGTTTCAGTATATATTTGATTTGTTTTATCTTAAAAAACTTACACATTATTGTTATTTAATGTCAAAGTTGAAATCACTGGCGCTAATTTCTCATACCATAAGATGTTTTAAACGATTCACGTCACATTAAGAAACATATTAATTGTTTTATTACATTAAATGTTCATCTTTTGAATTTATGCAAGTATGACACAGTTTCGACCTATTTTCCCGAACTCGTTAACAAAGTTCGGGTAATTTGGTTGCTGCTTCTCTGTAAATAAGAAGAATATTGTGATATTCGCGTACATAATAGAATATTGTGATATTCGCGTACATAATAGAATATTGGATTTAAATGAAACTTAAATACATAAACTGAAATAATTTCTGTCGTGGAGATCATTTCAATTGGTGGCAGTGAAGCCACTTAATTATTAAAAAATCGTTTTAATAATGTTCATTAGTTTATTTGTAGTTTATTCGTTAAATAATAACATCATAATAGATAATAATTAGGTTTTCGACCCTTGTTGTAAAGAACTTTTTTCTTTCAAAGGATGTGAAGAATCGTTGGTAAAATTTACGAAAGTTATTTTCCTTAGACTCTGTATATATGTGTGGTATAACAAAATTTTGGGGGTCTGCATTAATACAGTTTATAAAAATCAAAAAGGAGAAATAAAGAGCTATAAAAAAAACCTCGACAAAGGACATGGTCCTTTTGTCAGTGCTTTTTTACTTCTACAATCTGTAGTTAGAATTCTCAAAGAGATCTTTTATTGATAACAAAATTTATAGGATAAATAAATATTGTGAAGATATCAGGGTCAAAGTAACGCCGATAACATAACACATTCACTGATATATTTCAAACTTATGTTCTGGTAACATTTTTATTAACGAAAGCGAATAATATTAAAAAGAAATCATATTTCGGGAAAATTGATATTAAAAAATTAAAATTTATAGACCACAATAAATTGGCTTAATCACAAATTTATTTATCAGTTTAAAAGAAATATATTAGACGTACTATTTGTCATTTTTAGTTCTAGTAAATCATAGTGTATCAATATCAATTATATAAATTTGTATCACCATTTTTTTTCAATAAATATGTCTGTCAAACAATTATATAGATCATACATTTAATCCTGTAGCCCATGAGAATAGTAGTTTAAACTTAGATTTTTTTTTATGCTGAATTACTTAAACGTGGTATCAGAGCAACAAAAAATATTTTAAAAGCATCTCTTACACATTTGTTATTTGTATTTCATCAACATTTTCCACAACAAATCTACGACATGTACTTTTCTTCTTCTTTTTTTTTCCACGGCATCTGCCATGTTATAAGAGTTATTTTAACAATTTTTTTTGTTACTTTCAGTTCAAAATAATGTGAGACTGGTCAAATGTTATGTTTATTTTCGTTATCAATGCTAATCTGTGTATACAATTCAAAGAAAGGGAGTATTTATAAAAATTGGAAAAAACCAATGAACGTATGTCGCAGTTAAAAAAAAAAAGATTTCGTATTAAGGTGGGGCGGTCCACACCAATAACAGTTTGCGTCTGTTTTGAATTTACTGGAACAATTTGATTGAATTATCCGATGAAAAACAGATGGTTCGTGTGCGTGCTGTGCGGCGACAATATTTGTGTGCAACTTTGTCAGTCAGAGCGTCTGCATTGCCACGTAGATACCCCCACATACAATACATACAGCCCGCACAAAATAAATTTGTATTGATGTGGATCCAGCTTTAGGTCTCGTACACACGATACAGTTTCGGTTTTGTCGTTTCGTTTTCAATAACCATGTATTTTGTTTGTTGATGAATTTATATAAGTGGTTGTATGTTCATCAAAGATTAAAAACGCTGAGGACACCCAAAAAGCGCTACGATCGACAGAACCCCCCACAAAAATCCTAAATGTCCGATTAAAAGATCACCGTGTGAAGGTAGACTGTAGTAGTATGGAAAAGCTCCTCGCACGATGTGTATCTCATTTGTTAACAGTCGTCCAAAGACGCATTCGAATGAACGGTTCTCAAGAGTGTTTAGACTTCGATTACTTCCTCTTCCCAAATCTGAAGGAATGTCTCGCTGGCGACAGATTCACTTAGAATGATGAGGTTAAAAAACAAACGTTTATTTAGCAAAGTTGAAATGTCATTGGTCTAAGTACATTCTGCCAAAAAGGACAGGGAATTGATCATTTGAAAAGCCCGCTTAAAGGGATTGTCAAAATTATTTTTATCGCTATACTGACGCGGAGTTTGAACGTCATCTGTCATTTAGTTTGTTTACAGTGCCCGATTTTGTCAATTCAGTGTTTGCCATTTTTACAGTGGATAAAAACATCGAACAAAGAATTTGTCTTATATTTTGCATTGTAAATGGAATTTCGTGTGCTGAGTCACTGAAAATGTTGCAGAAGGCGTATACTGAATCGACTTTATCAAAAACACGTGCATATGAGTAGTACAGTGCATTCAAAAGCAGTCGAGATGTGGTGGAAGATTTGTTTCTCTCTGGTCGGCCATCAACGTCTTCAACTGAAGTTAACATCGCTAATGTGAAGAAAATGGTGATTGAAAATCATGATTTAAGCTTGAGAGAGATACCCGCTGATCACGAATCAATTCGTACCATTTTAGGCAATTGGTTGGGCACGAAACGCATTGCCACTCGACTAGTGCCGAAAGACCTACATTTTATTAAAAAATCGATCGCGTTAGACATGCTAGAACGAGTCAATTCCGATCCCACATTCATAAAACGCATTGTAACTGGTGATCAGACATGGGTGAGTTTGACATGCAAACCAGTCAAGCCTCGAAATGGCGCCTTCCAACTGAGTCGAAACAGAACAAAACCACGTCAAAATTGATCAAGTTAAGATGATGTTGACTGTTTTCTTTGATTATCGATATGATTCTCAATATTATCTGAGCATTATGCGGTGTTTGGGAGCAAATTCGTCGAAAAGGCCAGATTTGTAAAAAAAGAACTGTTGGATTTTGCATCATGACAACGCATCATATCACAAGGCTATCATTGTGAACGAATTTCTGGCCAAAAACTCAACAAAGACTATCGCACAACCACCGCATTCACCTGATATGGCTCTGACCGAATTCTTTCTCTTTCCAAAACTCAAATTACCACTTCGAGGTACCCGTTTTTAGTCGATAGAAGATAAAAAAAGAGAATTCGCAGCGAGAACTCAAGTCGGTTCGTTTAAAAAATGTTTTGACATTTGACATTGTTGGATTATTAATTGGCACAACTGTATTATTTCGGAAGAGGCCTACTTTGAAGGCGATACAATAAATTTGGATAAATAATAAACATTTTGTATTTTATTGACCAATTTTCGGTACTTTTTTGACAGAGTGTATATTGAACTGTAAAGCTGGATTCACATCAATACACATTTGCGTTGTGCGGGCTGTATGTGTTGTACCTGCGCGGCAATGTAGATCCTCTGACACACAAATATTGTCGCCGCAGAGCACGCATAAGAACCATCTGTTGTCCACCAGATAATTCAAACACATTGTTCCCGTAAATTCAACACACACGCGAAATTTTATTGGTGTGGACCCAGCTTAAGGTGACTATGATGACAAAAAATTCTTACAAATTTTGTGTGTGTTTTTTCCGCATGCAATGGCCCTGCTACCAGGGCAATCAGCCAGTACATTAATTTCTATAAATTATGAAATGCACCAAAATGGGCCGACAAACACACCCTACACCACTAAACATCCATGCCGCCACCAGGATTCGAACCCGGGACCATTGGATTGCCAGGCGAGCTATCAACCCACCAGACCACCGCGGTCGGCAATTTTGTGTTTTATTTGTCAGGCCGAAAACATCACAATATCAGTTGTAATTTTTATTTCTCTCAACAGAAAATATAGTAACTTAAAAAACTGAAGATGTTAAAATACCGCATCGAAACTAGTCTTTTAAAAATATTACATATAAGAGGCGACGGAAATTTTTACTATGAAACTTGCTAATCATAAATTTAAACCAACTGATAAGAAACGTACATTTTGATATATAACATTTGTCATTTCCAGTCTCGCCTCAAATCCTGTTAATAATAATAATAATAATAATCTTTATTGTCTGACAGAATAAATCCATTTATGAGACAATTCACAAAAAAAAAAATAACAAACATAAAAAAGAAAACCAAGTCAAAAACAATGCTTTTATAATAACAGACTTAGATAATAATAATAATAACCTTATTGTTTGACAGAATAAATCCATTTGAGACAATTTATAAAAAAAAAGCCACAAAAAAAAAAAGAAAATCAAGACAAAATCAATGCGTATATAACAGACTTAAATAAAGCTACAACAACGATCCCTACAATTTATTATCGATTATTGCAACAGCCTCAAGGCGACAAACCTCGTGAACCGATCTGCAGATACGTTATTAATGTCAACATCGCAGCACAGATCATTGAAGAGCTTCATGGCCTGAAACAGAGGTGTCCTGACCATGAAGTTGGTTCTAGCATAGGGTAAATGAAAGGTGGGGCAGGATCTGATACACCTCGAAGGCACGTGGAAGCCCACCACAGATAGAAGTTCAGGGCAGTCAATGAGGGATCTACACAATTTATAGATGAACTGAAGAAGTAAATATTTTCGGCGACTAACTAACGATGATATTTGACATTTCAACAGGAGACTATTCTGATCTATATGTCTCGTCGGATATCTTCCATCATGTCTGAATGCTAAAAACATAGCGAATTTTCTCTGGACACCTTCTAGTTGCAATTTGTATCTGTTATACAAAGGGTTCCATAATACAGCACCATACTCCAACTTTGATCTCACATAACTGTGATACAGAGTTTTGAGTGTATTTATGTTCACGAAATCTGCCGAGTTCCGAAAGATGAATCCTAACATTCTCATTGCCTCACTCCGAATGTGGCTAATGTGAGATGAAAAAGACATTTTAGTATCAAAAACAATTCCCAAGTCCCTGAACATCCCGACCCTCTCAATAATTGCACCATTCAGGCTGTAATCAAAATGCGTGACATTCTGGATATTCGCAAATGACATGATATAACGTTCTGCAACATAAAGCTGTCAGCGTTGCTATTTATATTTCTATATAGTTTCAGATCATCTGCGTATATTAAAATATTGCTTGAAACATTTGTTACTATATCATTAATAAATAGTGCAAAAATAAGGGGAGCAAGATTACTGCCCTGTGGGGTCCCACTCGTGGCGGTAAATTGAGGTGATCTATAACCTCTTACCTCAATGTAATGCACTCGATCGCTCAAATATGACTCAAATAATAGTATAAGTTTGTCACTGAATCCAAAATTTGCCAATTTTTGCAGCAAGATGGGGTGATCCATTCGATCAAAGGCCTTAGAGAAGTCAGTGTAGACCGTATCGACCTGTCCACCATCATCCAAAGCCCGACCAACAAACTGAGCGAAGCAAGCCAAATTGCTAATCGTACTCCGACCAGCAAAAAATCCATGCTGCCTCGATGATATCACACTCTTAACTTGACTGAATATGCACGCATAAACGGACATCTCAAATACTTTAGCAAAAGGCGACAAAATCGACACAGGTCTGTAGTTTAAGATACTGCAACGATCGCCCTTCTTAAAGATCGGAACGATTCTTGCCTCCTTCCACACTTTTGGGAACACGCTGGTTGAAATTGCCAAATTAAACACAAAAGATAACGGCCTCAATAACGCAGGAGCACAATCTCCGACAAAAAAACACGGTACCTTATCAGGTCCGCAAACAAAACGTTTCTTCAATCTTTTCAGTGCCCTCATTATCATATCATCAGATAAATAGTCGAGTGTTACCTGTGAGCTGGAATTATCACTATGTGGGGTCATGTTCCGATCAGTCGGAGGTCTATAAACACCGCTGAAGAACTTTGCAAAGGCGTTGACAATATCGTTAGGGTCTGAGTACTCACAGTCTCCGTCTGTGAGCAATTCAGGAAGGGAATCCGACGAAACCCTTGCCCTGACGTAAGTCCAAAATGATGAAGGATCATCAGATATCGAATTCTCAGCTTTATTTAGATAGATTTTGTGGGCCGTGTTTATCATTTTCTTAACAGAAGTTCGTTGCACATTGAATTGTTCCCGTAAAGACTGCGAATCTGATTTTTTCCTTTTTTTGAATAGTCTATGCTTGCGCTTTATGGCTTTTATTATCTCGGGTGTAAACGACACCGGAAATGTTCTCTTACGGATGATAGATCGGGGCACACATTCATCAATAAAATAAAGAAAATCTATACATATTTTTCTCCAAAAAATGCGTTCTGTAATATTAAAAACAAGTACTTAAATTCCATTACGATAAACAAATATAACACTTAAAATTCTTAGAATTGTTTTATAAAAAAAATTATGACTCATAATATTAATATATTCAGGTACAAGAACAGGTATTTTAAAAAATACCCTTACTTTTAGCCTATATAGTTTGCAAGAACGTAATATTTTGAACCTTACACAATACGCGGACTAAATAAAAAGTATCCAGGTCAACAATGAAAAATATGATTTCAAGTATACAGGGTGGCGTAATTATAAACGAGGTCCGTTTTTTAAATAAGGTCCGTTTTTTAATAAGGAAAATATTTTAATTACCATTAACATATTTTATATACTTTTATCTACGTTTCTACATAATTTCAATTTTTGTTCAAACTTTTCTCATACCGCTCAACAAGTTTTTGAATTTCGACATCAAATAAATCTGCCGCCTGTGAAGAAGCCCCATTCATGACTGCAGTTTTAACTTCTTCGTCGTCGTTGAACGTTGACCACCAAGGAATTTCTTTAAGTATGATCCATAATGGATGATCCAGTTTTTCCCATCCGAAAGACCTGATTAGACCGTGTGTTTGTGTAGAAATATGCGGTTGTTGACTTGTTTTGTATGGCATGCCGGAGTTTTCTTAAGGTGACACAATACGCATCAGAATTGATTGTTGTGCCTTTCGGTATAAAATTCACTAAGAAAATCCCTTTCCTGTCCCAAAAGGCAGATGTCATGATCTTTCGTGCTGACATTGTCTGTTTGGCTTGCACTCTGGTTGGCGACAATGTATGTGGCCATTCCATTGACTGTTGCTCGGACTCAGGAGTCATGGGAGCAGTGGCGGCTCATGGGTTTTTAAAGTGGGAGGGCGTAGAAGAAAATAGTGACTGCTGAAGATTTTTTGCAATCCTCTTCCTCCTTTTTACTTTTCATGCTATTGAAACTCTATACAGGTGACCCTGTGGTGTTTTGCTCTGAAAAATTGTTTACTGTGATAAATACTAGAGGGACGGTGCCCCAACGCCCTCCCTTACAAGCCGCTACTGCATGGGAGACACCCAAGTCTCATCTTCTGTAACGATGTGACTGTGACTCCTTCCTGACTGTATCGAGTCAGAAACGATAAAGCACAGCCCAATCTCTTTGTTTTGTGATCGTTAGAAAACTGTCTTGGAATCCACCGAGAACACAATTTTCGATAATTCAGTTTCTTGAAAACAATGATATACAAAACGGACTTTGTAACATGTGGAAATTCACTTGATAACTATGAAATCGTCAGTTCTATCGAATTTTGTTATCTATACCACGAACCAAATCTTCAGAAATCAGAAAAGGTCGGCCAGGGCGTGGGCACAGTAACCCGCCCGTCCTTGAACATTCTTACACACTTTCGAACTTTGCTGTCACTCACAGCATTATCACCGTAAACCTCACAAATCTGACGGTGAATTTCCACTGCTCCCAAGTTTCTTCCATTCAAGAATCGAGCGCACTGACGCGATTGCATTCTCACTCTCATTCACAAACGAACCTTATTTAAAAAATATCCCTCATATAATTTTTAAAAGAAACAAGACAGCATTTTTTTCTATAATATATATATATATATATATATATATATATATATATATATATATATATATATATATATATATATATATATATATATATATATATATCTGCTGGCGGTTAATGCTGCGATTTCAGCACGTATGTTAGTCCTTTCAAGTTACTTTATTGTTTGGGGCTTATTTATGTAAATCTTTTTCTTCAAAAATCCCCATAAAAATAATCCGGAGCCGTCAAACGTTGTGACAGTTGACAATATAGCCTTCCATAATATAAACAGCCTTACTTGCCTTACACAAAGATAGAATAAATTATACAAATCTATAATCCGACATCTAACGATATAAGTTAAACAAATTGGTATTAAAAACACCCAAGCTTAAAAAAACACGAAGAGATTTACCACTAAACACCAAATCACTTTATTTAACTTCTCGATGCGCGTTTCGTTCACCATGTCAGCATCATCAGGAGATGATTCGATAGATAGTTATTCGAGAAGTTAAATAACGCGATTTGGTGTTGTAGCGTGTAGATTATGTTGCAGCAGTTACTTACTTGTATAATGTGTAAGTAGGTGCTGTGGAGATGTTACTGACAATAAGTACCGATATGACCAGACCGTAAATAGCAATGATACCCGCCATGACAACAGGGATAATACATTTCATAATCAACTCTGGCCTCATCACAGACATGGCTGCGATACCAGTCCCTGATTTGGCAGTTCCATAGGCAGCACCAAGGGCTAAAACAAAATAAAAAGTTTATGAGTGAATCTGTAGTATGCATAAATTAGTATTATTCAATAACATGCCATTGAACAATGTGGTATATTTAACTTTTTAAATATTAATTGATTAATACATATGCTGAATATTAAAGCATGTACATTACAACAGTGTCATATGATAAGTTATATTTAACAGTACCAGATGACCTTGTGATTAAATCAAATTTGGCTTGCAATAAAAAGCTTTTATTAGTGAACAAAAATGGATAAAGCTATAATGCTAATTCTATTGTAATCGTCAGGTTTTAAGAATTGCACTGTATATTTTAATGTTGAAGATAAAGAGACCTCTGGTGCACCGAAAGTTTGAAGACGAAGAATTGGAAGCATTTTCGATGAAGACCCATGTCAGATGTAAAACTAATCAACGTTTCTACCTGCGCTATATTCGCTGGACGGAGACTTATGATGACGAAGTCAAACTTGAGACAAGTGCTTGCTTTGCAGATAAATGTATCGACTTGCAAAGAAAAAGAGATGCTTAAGCTAATTATTCTTTTTAATGGATATGCTGAGTTTTGAACAGGGGACTTAACTGAATGTACCCTCTAGTTGTGCCAGGATATGATTAGTATTTACCCAGCGGTTAGGACATTTATTATCAGGGGGATTTACATGCCACAAAGAACTTGTTTCTGGATGGATCTGGTTCTTCGTAATGAACTAAGGTGTGTTAGGAGTCACACGCAGAATGTGTGGAGCTTCTCACAATAGAGGATTCGATTCTAGACCAAACTTAAGATCCATATGATACAACGGCTCGCACTAAAGTTTGTTAGATCAGGATTTTGATTTTGGGAGGCAGCCCTTTAATGTGTAGCGATTCTACATATTAAATGGCTGTATGTAGTGTTAGATTTCCTCGACTATGTCCAATGAGACTACAGTAAACGAGTGTTATATATAGGGTGCCCCAAAAAATGTATACACACATCATAGGAAGCCGTGATCCCTCACATTCGGAAAGTTTTTGAGGGTAGGAACTTTAATTTTCAATAAGATGGTGCACCTCCACATTATCATTATGACGTAAGGGCTTATCTTAATGAGACTCTTCCGAACAGATGGACTGGACGAAGAGGCTGGGTTGAATACTTCGCACGTTCACCTGACCTTACGCCGCTCGCCTTATTTTTATGGGGATACATTAAAGACCAAATTTATAAGACAAAACCGGCAACAGTCAAAGAATTAAGCGCGGCGATTGAAAGAGAAGGTGAACAAATATCAATGGAAATGATTCTGAATGTTTGCAATTCCATTGCTTCTCGTCATCAACAATACCTGCACTACGACGGTGGGCAGTTTGAAAACTGGCGTTAGTCAAAATAAAGGCCGTTCCTTTAGTTGTTTTTTGGAACTAAACTGTAAGAAAATAAATAGTGATGTTAGAACCAGTAAAAGTTTGTATACATTTTTTGGGACACCCTGTATGCACATAATAGAACAAATTTAGAGATGAAACAATAATAAGATGAAATACATTTAAGAATCTGAAAACAAATGCTAGATGCACCCATTTAACATTGTAGACCTAAAACACTACCGCAATTACTGCATGTAAACTAATCGTTTCAGTTTATTGGCATATGCTTTGCGAAATGCAAACAATCGCAGGGACCGACCGTTAAAGTTGATTGATAAAATTTATCAACAAAAAGCCTGATTAATTTTAGAAAATATGTGCTGTAAAATATTACACAGTGGGCGTTGCAATCTGCAGTTTATTTTGCAATCATTAAACAATTGATTTGTTACATTTTTTTTCGTTAGGTTAAAGACGTGACAAAATACGAAAGGAAGAACTGAGATATCAAAGTGGCATACAAGATGTGATAAAATAGATAAAACATAGAAGGAAATACCGGAACGAACATGCAGAAGGAATGAAAAGCAACAGATTTGTGGAAAGGTCAAAATACAATAGAGCAACAGGAAAGAGAACACGACGAAGACCTCAAAAACAATGGAAAGAGTGTTGGAACTACCCATCTTGCAATTCAATATATTTCTCTCCAAAGAAAGCGGTTGTCTCAGCGTTAACCTCATTATTGGAAGTGAGTATTCGTCCAAAAAAAACCCGAACGTATGTGACCTCACAAAGGTAACGAAGGTCAATATCGGGTCGGCTCGGAACAATTCGGAAGTTACACCGAAACTTTCTTTCGCGCTCTTTCCGAAAAGACGTTCGGAAAGAATCGAAGTTTCGAGCAAATAAAAATTTATCGATCTTAGTCATTGTTCGATAGGTATAACATATATCTTTGACTGCATTTGTTGAATTGCTGGCGATTTGAAAATAATCTTGGTTTAAATTGTTATTTAAGCTTTCGGTGCTGTTTTCGACGTTCAAAGGTAAGTTCAGAATGAAATATTGACATTAGATAAGGGTTCCTTTTGTTTTTTGCATTCGTTTTGATAACTTTTATTTATATTATTTTTGTAGGAAGGAATATTCCTGCGTGTCCGCAAAGAATCTACATGTAGCAACACAACCGAGGGTAGTAACAACGAGAAAGCCCTACAGGAGCGTTTATTTTGTAGGATATGAATAATAATTTTCAAGAAAGCGCGTAGTGTGGTTTTAAAAGTATTGCAAACTTCAATGAAAATGATCAAACTATTATAAAATCCAATATGAACATAATTTTGGGTGGTGATTGTTTTTATTCTCAATTGATTATTAATGTAGTTTACATATTATAATCTACTGTAATATATTATCCACATTATGCTTGTTGTGGAAAGTTTTATTATGTATATTTAACAGTGTATTTAAAAAACATTGTTTCACTTCTTGAAGATAAAAATAAAGAATTAATTAAAGGGCCTTCGGGTAGTTCTGGTAGAAAATTGTCACAATCTAAGGTTTTAAAATCAAGTTATTATAATAAAAATATACTTTAATATTATAAATTTGTGACCATAAAAATATCTATAGCAGGTATATTATCAGAATTCGCCTTTATGAACCCTTTGTCACATATTACTGAACTAAATTAGTAACCAGCAATATTTCATTTTGCACTTAACCAACAATAATTTTGACAGTATATATACAGGTAGAAACCGTTGACAATACTGACGTGAAAACACTTTACCATAATGACGTCACAAACATGGTAGCCAATCGCGGCGCGTTTGCAGGTAGGTGATTTTTTTTTTAATTTTAAAAATTTTAATTCATTCATAATTGTAAAAAAACAACTGTAAAGTTTTTTTGCATCGATTATCAATATTATTATGATAAAGTTTTAAAATAAAGTTAAAAAATCGATATTTATTTTTTATTCAAAAACCCAAACTCGAAGTTTCTACAAGCAAACAATTCACTAGCTTCCAAACTGTTGGAAAAAATGTGTAGAGCGTGGAGGAGAATATGTCGAAAAATGATCAATAGTTTTTTTTGTATTATTATTTTATAAATAATATGTATAAAACAATTTATTCATATATTATTCACCCTCGATTTTTTTCAGAACAAGCAGATTAAACAAACACGACTGAAACTCTGCAGCAGGTGCTCTAAGTCATTTAGTCACGCTTACGCCATTTCTGTGTCAAGCCGAGAAGTTTTCGAACGACCCTGGTAACGCAATACCCATCGTTTATGACGATGTATTTTTTTATCAGCCCATCAACTAATATATCTTGCTGACGTATTTACGACAGAGGCTCCCTCTATAAAATCAAGAAATAATTACACATTTCACGCTTTTACTAACAGTATAATTAGTAATTTCCAAACTGAATACAGGATCATCAACGTTTTAATAACCGGTTCGAAAAGTTCTTTTCCAGTATACGAAAAAGTTTTAAAATAATCGTACCGCATTTCTGTATTAGTCATTTTAACTAATTTACTGCTATTTATTTTTAGATAGCCATTATTAACGTACTTTAGAATCTATAGTATTGAATTTATACAACATGTTAGATCTGAACTTGGAGCGCACAGGGCCGTGGCATGCAACTTTTTTAGAATTTAATGTATCCATCTTCTTTTCTATCATCTACCAGTTTTTAGATGATTAATTAGTCTCTGGCTATCTTAACTACCTTGTTGTCTATTGTTCTACGTACGTGATTGTTTCATTCTCAGTCATTCAATACAATTGACTCATTATAAACATTATCTCAATGAAACGCGATAATGGCATTTGCGAATCGAGTTGGGAAATTCTCTCACTGTAGAGCTTATTCACCAGACCTAGCTCTGTCAGCCTACTACCTATTTCGACAAAAGCAACTCTTAGTAGGGTTGCCATATATGTAATAAATATAAACAAATAATTATCATTAAAAATCATTTTATTGTTTTTCAAAATATTCTCCGCTATGATCGATACACTTTTGCAAACGTTTGAACCAATCACAGCACTTTAAACGCATGAACCGCCTCTTCAGATGTTGAAAATCGTTGACCTTTATGGGTGGAAACAAAAATAAATCACTAGGTGTCAAATCAGGACTGTACGGCGGATGATTCATGAATTAGATATTTTGGCCGGTCAAATGTTTTTCGTTCCGATGTGTGACTCGCGTTGTCAAAGGCTTCTGACAAATAAATGATTATGTAGTGGCACTGTGGCCACATGCCCATTTATCCCAAAAAACAGGCGACTATTTGCTTCGAAGCGTTCCTTGCATGAACAACTTTTGTTGGATTTGGCTCATTTTGAAAAACCCATACATTCGGCTGCTGTTTACTTTTAGGCTCATACGCATTGATCTAACATTCATCACATGTCTAGATGTTATTCAGGGCTTTTGACGCACCACGATTGTGTTTTTTTGAGCATCATCGACAAGAGCCTTTTTTGAGCGACTATCAAATTATGCGGAATCGAACGCGCACAAATCTTTTTCACGGCTAAATGCTGATGTAAAATCTTGGGCATGATTGTCGTACTAATGCCCAGGCATGCGTCAATCTTAAGGTATGTCACATGACGATCTTGCTTTGTCAGTTCGCAGACAGTATCGATGTTTTCTGACACAACAACCGATTTTAGACGATTACGTTTAAATTCGTCGGTGAGCAAACGATTGCCACGATTGAATTCACTAAACCAGTGATATACATTAGATGGTGCTTCATCGCCATAAGTCCAAGTGAACCGATCGATGCACACGTTATTGAGATAATCCACGTCGAAACGAGTTAGTTCCATTTATTGAGTAAGATGACATTTTCAGTTCACTAAATAACACACATACCGTCCGTATAGCTAAACATTCTGAGTATATATACAGCCAACAATGGCAAACTACGATGTATGACAGATGGTGCCTAGCAACAACATTGTTGCAGATTCCGGTTACATAAATACCAATCCTCGTATAAATACATCAACGAAAAATTTCTTTTGTGTAGAAAATTCCTCTTTTATTACAAGCAACCGGTTAGGGATGACGCAAAAAGAATGACAAATCATTAAACCGTGAATAACGGTGTCAAGTAATATGCGATATGTTAAAATGAGAAACAACACGTCAAAACGTTGTTTTAAATGATACAAACGCATTCGATCGATAAGCCTCAAGTTATAACATGTCCAAAATCAACGTATCAACATCAGTTCTGCACTTTTATCACTGATAGACGTGCTCTCTAGATATAATGGACTTGATGGAATATCGCGAACGTATTTGTATTTCCTTTCTAGGTACTTAGGGGTGCTTCTCCATGTCTTTGGTACCATTCATATGCCTTGCAAATACCGGTTCGGTGTTGTGTGGTGTTCTCCTAATTTCTCTGAAAGTTTCCTAGATTCTGCAACCACATCTGCTCTTAAAACGTTGGCAGTGAGACTTGATTTTCCCCTATATTCAAGATGTACCCCTTCCGAAACTTTTTGAATTAGAGCTGAGCTGCGCCAAATCTCATGAGCGGTATCAATCGTTTTGAGTCACATGATTTATTTCACATTAGCATTAATGCCTTAAAATTGTCGTAACGTCGCGACTTATTTCACACTCATTTGAGCGGTTTTGTTCAAAATCGTCGACTGAATATGTCGCACTGTCACACTTTAATACTGAAGAAGGAATGTTTATTTTTCTTAGCAAAAAGTTGAATTCGAATTAAATCTTTGAAAAGTGTATATTTATTAAAAAAAAAAAAAATTACCAATTTAGTCGCGACTGTCATTGAAAAACCTTATGACTGACCAAAATAGGTGTAAGAATAAATTTAAAACTGATTTAGTTTATTCAAAGACAACTGTGATTCAGTTAAAACAAACAGAAAAAAGAAAAATCCCGTCAATTATTGACCGAAATATCACCGAGAATATCATTTGAAAGACGTACGGCTGGAGTATGGCGTTAAAATAAATTGGATGTCGTTGCACGACAATGCACCTTCTCGTAAACATATTCTTGCCTTATGTTTGCTTCATTCACATATAATTCGGCAACAGTGGGTCTAACATCAAGGACAGTATATAGTTCGTACAAAATAAAATCCTATACACGTTGTCGATGACGCTGTTGAAGAACAGCAGAAATACCACTACACAAATTAAATAATAAAAGAATCACATGGAATGTATTCAATAAATTTCAAATTTACAGGCTGTAATTGGTTGACAGCTTATGCGACGTTGTCAAGTTTCACATTTTACTTGATAGTTATTGACACATGTTATTACACAGTGTAAAAACTACCAAAGTTTATGGTAAAAGTTATACAATTATGCAAAAAAATATGAAAAGTTTTGATTAGACATTTTTATTTTGAGATACATCTTACTTCATGCTGACAATGAAGATATATTTATTGAAGGTGCAGAGACCATATTTTCCTTAAAAACTTAGCTTACTGATTAACATGGTGAAATAAATCAGGAACATTTCTTCAAACGGTTTGAAAATCAATTATTAACTTGTCTTTAATTATCTTTAATTTTTATGGATAATGCACCTTATCATAGCATGTTAAATACCAAACAGCTCATAGACATCATTGATTATCATCATTGAATAACAGACAACAGACTACGTACCAGAAGCAAATTTTTTAATTTCGTATATTTGGAAACTTTTCAGAAATAAACCAGCATGGAAATAGTTAGTACACAACTTAGCAGAACAATATAGGCACAAAGTTTTTCCGTATTCCCCCATACCACTGCATTTTCAACCCAATTGAACTTATATGGAGAATTGTAAAAAATTAGTATAACATATGGGTACATGGTGATGATAATACACAATAAGACTGTATAAACATGTGGCCCTTCACACCGTTACTCCTGAGATATGGAAGGATACGATACAGCGTACAGAAAATGTATTAATGAAATGGTATGACAGATAGAATATATTTCATCTAAACGAAATTCTTCCTTTAATTATAAATACTGCAGATGACAGCAGTGATTCCAGCCAGCAAATTTCACATTCCGATTAATGAAAATATAAACGCATGAAAATTTGCAATGTTTTTTTTTTCTGTTTTGTACTTGCATATTATATATTAATAAATGTCATTTGTAATTTTATAATCTTTTTACTTTAATAGCCATTCAAATATTAAAAAAGGTCTATGATTTTTGAACGAAGCATTTTGAAATGTGTTGAATCTTTCTAGAGGTACTAACGACGACCCTTGCAATACTTTCAACATTTATTAGAATATTTTTAGTTACTTAGTAATTTGCGTTTAATTTAGAGTTGATTTTTTTAATTGTTATTAAAGTTTAAATTGTAAAAATGATTCGCTTAAGATAATGATTTTAATCACAATTTGGCAACAGGGCAATCTAAATATTGATCACGTGCTTAATGACGTGCATCGGATTTTCTTTTGTACGAACTGTGTGTCTTTAGACTCAACAGTGAAATAAATAGTTTTCCAATAAAAGTGTCGGAACTTTGAAACGTAATTGCGGCAACATCGCTTTGAAATGTAAATTTTACCCATAGATCGCTGTGTCCAAAAATCAGCCTGCGCCCCCATTGTCAACCCAATAAAACGCAATATAATTTTTATGTTTCATTTATTTATTACTCTAGAATCATATGTTATATTTAAGGGGGAAATCCCTTTAGAAATTAAAAAAAAATCGATTTATTTTTCATATTTCGAAAATATAATACATTGAGAGTTTATTGGCAAGAGAAAAAATAAAAATATTAAATATATACGGAGTTATCGCACATATAATCAACAACGCACAACGAAGAGTTTCGCAAATGTACAGTACTTAACCGATGTTAACACGACGAATGCACTGCTTCGAATGAGCTCTGAGGCCGTTAGGCTACTACGCATCCAAACCTTAGAGGTTGAGCTGTAAATATCGGCAAGTAAAAAGGGGGTATTCAATTACAATATGATCTTATCTATTACCGGAGTGTTTTGGAAATTTAGCTGATCATTCGTGGTTATTATATGACTATTTTATAAGGATATTACCACTAACCATGGATTAACCGGAGGAGTCTTTCCGAAGAAAACCAGCTTTTCGAAGAGGCTAAAGATCTATCATATGCACCTGGGATCGCTGACTGATCAGTAAGTGACTAAAACTAACCGTTTTATCGTACTGAAACTTTAAACGCGATTATCTCGAAACTGTTTTCAAAAACTGCTCGCTCTGTAACTCAAAAAGTTATCAATCGATATGACTGACATTTTGGGAGGTTTTTCTCTATATCATTATTGGAAGGATGTATCTAAGGTTTTAAAGATTTCGTGTAAATAAACTATATTTTGGGATAAAAATGTCGAAAAAATAGTACATTTGAAATTTTTTTTTAAGCTTACTAAATTTTTAGTTTAATAATTTTTTATAGTTTTATAAGTTTATCCTTCTGGTACATCTATCAGAAACAGAAAGCAATTATTTTTGGACCTCGCGTCAGAGACGCCCTAAAAAAATTACTGAGCCACTTTATAAAAAAAAAATTATACTCTTCAAAGATCACATAAACTTATGTTAAAACTTTAAAATGATACAATTATTTTATCACCACTTCTGAAAAATGACTCATTTTGAGGCGTCTAAAGGGATTTAGACCCCCCCCTCAATGCTTATAGGTAAAGACGGACGGCCCTGCGCTACAGAAATATGCTAAAAGAATAACTTTGACCTGAACTGATAAATATGGATATAAACAATATTTTCTTTCAACAAAACACATCACACATCTCGTCAGACAATTGATTTATTGCAAAATAAGCTCTCTGGGCGTTTATCGTCAACTAGGCCACCAAGTTCGAGCGATCTAACGCTCTGGAATACTTTTTGTGGGGTTATGTAAAATCTCTGGTTTACAGAAATAAATCCATGAACAATTCTTAACCTTAAACGAAACATTCAAGGTACCATTGAAAATATACCACGAGATATGCGTGAAAGAGTAATGGAAAATAGGGACTCCACAATGCATTACACCAGACGAAACCGAGGGGGACATTTGAACTACATCGTTATCAAAACATAAAGCCGTTGTTTGTTCTTTAAGATAACATATAAATTACCGGATTATTACTTGTAGTTATCACAGTGCCGAATTTTAAAGTTCCGGCACTCTTACTGGACAACCCATTAACATTTGGCAACAGTGTGTCTAACATCAAGGACAGTATACGTGTCTTATATTGTAAACAATGAAATTAATATTAAATTGCATAATAATGATTGTTATATCCCTATTGAACTTTCGTGCATTATGCTTCATTCGCATATAATTTGGCAAAAGTCTAACGTCATGGTGAGTTTACGTATTTATAGTACAAGTAACTTAACCTTAAAATATGCCTTTTCCTTTAAATACCCCTCTGTTGTTATCAAAGTCAACAATGTTTAAATTATTTTATAAACTAGATTAATAACTGTTTAAAAAAACCAAACAGGCTGTCTAATAACTTTCATTACAATACGCTTTTTTGTGTACGCAAAATAAAAATCGAACATCGTCCAAGAATTTCGAAAACTAAGCAGACTAGACAATCGGTATAGACGGTTGGACCTCGGCCAACACATACGATAATTCCGAATCCATAGAGAGTATTTTGAAACCACTGTTGATGTGTAAAGCTGTAAATTATCGGATCGAGTGCGAGTCGAGCTGCTAGAAACGTTTTTCGAATTTCTCCCGGCAATTTCGTGCGTTTGGCAAAAAAATTCATCGAGGTGGGAAGGGCGTACGATATTGATTTTTTTCCGAAAGCCTTAACGACTCAAAATAACCGAAAATGAAACAGTAATTTTTCTATATAATTCAAGAAAAAATCTGTATCTTGATAATATACTTTTTTTGCAAAAAAAAACCAAGTTGTTATATAGGGTTTGCCAAAAATAAATCATTCCTAAAAATAAATGCTGGAGCTAAACGTGTTGGAATCGACAGTTATTAGTGTGTATGATTATATTTTTAACAGATTTAACATGTCAATATACACGGGATCAAAAAAAGAGTTAAGTATTAAGTACTATTTAAAGTTTAAAATTATTAAATTTAAATGAGGTAGCCGATCTCTATAATTCATTTTAAATAAATAAGCAAAGAATAATATCTAAAAATATCCACTGTATCAGTATAGTTTGTATTTGAAAAAGGCTGTGTGTCGAAACCATTGATCTGAATGCATCCAGAATGCCAAGTGTGACCTTGGCGAAACGTCTGCACGTTCCCAACCAACGAGACACAAACGATCGGATGTACTCCCGGACTAATAGTCTAGCATATATATATATATATATATATATATATATATATATATATATATATATATATATATATATATATATATATATATATATATATATATATATATATATATATATATATATATATATATATATATATATATATATATATATATATATATATATATATATATATATATATATATATATATATATAATATATATATATATATATATATATATATATATATATATATATATATATATATATATATAAAAATCGAAAATCGTAAGTAGTAAAAGTACGAATTGTTGAACTCAACAAAATTGTCCTCTGTTTCGGTGATGATCCTCTTCGTTTCACGTGCATTTATTTCCAACCCACCATTTATTCATAGAATAGAGAAAGAAATCAGAGGAGGCTAAGTCGGGAGGATAGGGTGGACGTGGTATCAATTCGTAGCGCGAATTGACTTATTTCGTTGTTACAATGGCAACTACAGGAGCGGGTACTGTCGTGGCGAAATAACGACAATTGCGGGCGTTTTTTTTTTTCGATAATTGTAGGCGTTTTTTTTATGAATTGACTCATCGTGGTCAAATGTTAATAAGCAAAGTTCCAATAATACTTTTTAATTTCTCTTCAGCTTGCGATATGGTTTTTCCACGCAGAAAGTAGTGCTTATCAACACACGAAATTTACCACGTTTTTTCATGACAGGAATATCGAACCTATCTGTTTCCAAAGACTGTCAAAATAAAACTAAATGCCACATCGGCTTGAAATTCATGGAGCCTATCTGGAAAAGAAGCTATTTTCCATAATTGGAATCGCCTTTGAGATCGCACAGTCATCCATCGGAACAAATTCTGATTTTGCGCTCTCACTCTCTACAAACCGATTTTTGTCTTTTCACACTCCCTTCAGTAAAGATGATTTCGAAACATTTGTAACGATGGGAATAAGTAATAATTCTAACATTTTCGACGCGGGTTTCGCTAACCATGTTAGTATAATCAGGAGATTTAATTTTGATTATCACCTTCCAATGATGCAAACATGATTACCGAAGCGTGTAGAACGGTTTAGAGGTAAATCTATTCGAGTTTTGACATAATTTTATTAATTAGGAGCAGTTTACTGTTTAATTAATAATCCTGCCTATGGTAACAAGTCGCAACAAATAAGACTACAC
>JARFXV010002799.1:12500-27789 GCA_031761425.1 Cosmopolites sordidus | reverse complement strand
TCGAGATGTTTTTTTGTGCCTTTCCCGCTTTTTTGGCCGCTTTCCCGCTAGTTTTTGGTGGCATTATGGACAAAGAGGACGATTTTTTTTTAAATGTACATACGGTACAATAAAAATCCGTATCATAAATTGACCCTTGAGCCGATAAAAGTTCACTTCTTTTTTGTACTGGAGCGTACGGGTACGATATGCTCCGCCCATTTAACCGTAAGGCGTATTTTTACGATTCCATTGGAGACTGTACCGCCGCATATATATAAAAAGGAAGGAAAGAAGGGGGGGACATCCCGACAGAAAATAGTCTCTCATCTGACTCTACGACGACGGTCGTGCCGTGCGATCTGATCAATTGTAAGCAAAGAACAAAAAAAAATCAGCATGTCTGGACGCGGAAAAGGAGGCAAAGTTAAAGGAAAGGCCAAGTCGCGTTCGAATCGTGCCGGATTGCAGTTTCCGGTCGGCCGTATTCACAGATTGTTGAGGAAAGGAAATTACGCGGAACGCGTAGGTGCAGGAGCACCGGTATATTTGGCCGCGGTAATGGAGTATCTTGCCGCCGAAGTATTGGAATTGGCCGGAAACGCCGCCAGAGATAACAAAAAGACGAGAATTATCCCACGACATTTGCAGCTCGCCATTAGAAATGACGAAGAATTGAACAAACTATTGTCCGGCGTGACCATCGCACAAGGTGGTGTTTTACCTAACATTCAGGCCGTGCTATTGCCAAAAAAGACCGACAGTAAAACGAAGTAAAATCGAAACAACTTCTCTATCCCTACTTGAAGATGATGATGATGATGATGGTCTTCGCCTGATTCGAAATATCGGTCCTTATCAGGACCAACAAAATATCTATGAAAAGAAAAAACAATATTGATCCGTAAACAAAAATTAAAGTTACAAACGAACAACGGACGTCAGATATATATTATTCGCCGGTTCTAGTCTCGATGGATTTTTTTATTTGTATTTTTTTTTAATTTTTTTTATTTTTTTTTAAATATATAATTGTACAAAATCAGTTATTATTAGTAATATCGAATTACTACTCGGATATATTTCGGCGTCTTGTCTAAATGGATGTTTTTTTTCTATATTTCTTTTAATTTCAAGTAACAATAAATGTTGTGGTTCTGAAAAGAACCGTTTTTTTTTTTGGAAAATGTTACGCTTTCGTAAACATATTTTCCTACATCATCATTCCAGATGATGGTTTTGGTGGTGGTGGTCGTCGATAATCTGTATTGGGAACATTCGATTTATTCATACCTCTTGAAAGATTAAGATGTAACGACGAAAATCGGGGTCTTCGTTTATTTCTTCTTTTTTGGGGAAGCTGCTTTCTTCGCTTTGCCCCCGCCGGCAGCGGCGGCGGCAGCTGGAGATCTAGCGCTTTTCGGTTTAGGAGCCTTGGGTTTCTTGGTAGGGCCGGCTTTGTTTGATTTCTTCGCTTTCGACGGAGATTTCGCCTTCGATGGCACCGTAGCGGCGGCGGCGGCAACTGTTACCGCCGAAGATCCCGAACTAGCCGATTTTCCCGTTTTCTTTTCGACGGCTTTCTTTACCGAAGCCTTCTTCTCGGCTACGACGACCGCAGCTTTCTTCGATTTTCCTGCTGCCTTTTTGGTTGTCTTTTTTTCAGTCGTCGCTGCTGCTGCTGCTGCTGCTGCTGCCACCGCCGCTGTCGTTCTTTTCGTCGGACTCTTTTTGCTACCTCCTTTGGCCGCCGCCGCCGCCGCCGCCGCTCCCACTGAAATATTTCTTTTCTTTTGTCCAGAGGATGAAGAAGCAGCACTCGTCGCCGATTGTTTCGCTTGAACCGACGAACTAGACGATGCCGCTGCCAGCTTAAAAGAACCGGACGCACCTTTTCCTTTGGTCTGAACCAGGGTACCGGATGCAACTGCCGATTTTAAATATTTCTTGATGAAAGGCGATACTTTCTCGGCATCGACCTTGTAGTTGGCGGCAATATACTTCTTGATCGCTCTCAATGACGAACCGCCCCTTTCTTTCAATCCCTTAATTGCGTTTGTTACCATTTCGGCCGTCGGTGGATGCGTAGCTTTGGCTTTGGGATTTTTTCTTTTAACGGTTTTTTCCTTTTTTGATGAAGCCGATGCCGCCGCCGCCGCCGCCGACGACGGTGCGGGCGGTACAGACGAGGGCCCGGAACCGCCTCCGCTTGTGCCCGACAGATTAGATGGAGATGTAGCCTGACCGGCGATTTCCGCGTCTGCCATTTTGCCGCGCGCTCGCGCGTGTTATCGTCAAATGTTAATGTAACGAAGAACTCACTACTATCGCGTTTCGCTAAAGAACAGAATCGTATTGCTGCTCGTCCTTCGTCGTCTGTTGCGTCTTACTAAATATGCCCACTCGCTTTTATTTTATTTATTTTATTTTATTTATTAACAGCCATAAATTCTAATACATTAAATATACAAACAGTAAATATACATAATAAAATATGTTGAAATGGTTGGGGTCCGGTTCCGTCTCTGCGCCCGGACATCGTGAGGTTGGATCCTTCGTCTACTTTGTAGTCTGCTCTTCTGGGATTTCGTGTTCATTGATGATTCTTTTTCACATTGCTCTTTTGGCGTCGCCCTGTGATTTGTTGAAGTTAGGATTGATTTGGGGTCATCATTGCCGGGGCTACTCAATTCACCCCGTCTCAAACCCTTTTAGACCTGCGGGTACGCAGGTCTTAGTTTGATTTGATGATTTGATTCAAAATCAGTTCCAGTCTAGACGTACTGGGCCATGATTTTGATCTGGTCGAGTGAGGAGTCGGCCGTCATCAACTCCTCCTTCAACTGGCGGGCCATTGTGAGCATCATCGAGATGTCCATGAACTGGTTTATCTCCCGGATTTCCTGGATCAGGTCCTGGTAATCCATGAAGAGCTTTTTATGATCCGTTGGTATTTGCGGCTGCTCTGGGGTTGGTTCTGTCGGCGTCGGTTGCGGTGCCTGTACCGGTGCTGGTTGTGGGGGTTGTAGTCCTTTGACTGCGTCGGTGTACGACGTCTTCGCCTGGGTCTTCTTCCACGCTTGCGGTGCTGGTTTGGTGTTTTTCGCAGGGGTTGATTCCTTCGTCTTGTTTTTCTTCTTCAGGTACTCTGCTAGTGCCGGGCACCTGGGGAAGTTGGCTGCGTGATCCTCCGCACAGTTCGCGCACTTTAGGGGAATGTGTTCGTTTATTCCCCTTTTTCGCAAACACTGGTTCGCGAGATGATCACCCGCGCACTTTAGGCACACGGGTCTCCTGTGGCAGTTTGCTGTCCCGTGGCCGAAGGCCTGGCAGCGGTGGCACTGTGTATGGGTTGCCCTGCGGTGGTAGGGTTCCCATTTTATGAGGTCGTTTTCTATATTTCTGATTCTTTTTACCGTGGATAAGTCCGCTGACTTATCCATCGACACTAGGTAGGAATAACTCGCACCATTCCTACCTTTCATTGGCACACACGCGGACACTTTCACCTCCTTGTCTTGTAGTGCTGATTTGATTTCTTCTACGTTCATGTCGGGTGGCCCCTTGAAAACTAATTTCTTGGACCTGGTCGCCCGGTTTCCGTACGAATAATATTCGTACTTGTGCGTATCCAGTTCCGCCATGATTGTTTCGTACGCTTTCTGTGATTGGGCGAACAGCTTGACGCCGCTGGCCGTATATCTCAGAAAGTACTCTTCTTTCTTCAGCGTTGTGTTCACTGCTGCCTTGAAATCCTGGTAATTCACCTTGGATGTGATTACTATTGGTGGAGGTTTGCAGGTCCTGCCTTTTTTGGCTGGGGTTGTTGGTGGCATTTCTTCGGGTAGTTCGTCCAGTAACTGGAATTTGTTGGACGTCTTGGTTGGTGCCTGTTCATTTTTCCTTGGAACTTTTGAGGCTGCTGCTGCTGCTGGTTCCTCGCTTTTCTTGGTCGTTTTTCTTTCTTGGTTTTCTGTTTTCACCTCTGCTGTTGGGTGTTTGCGTTTGGGTTGTCGTCGGCCTGATGCCGGGTGACGGACTAATGTGAAGTCACCTTCACTGTTTGTTGACCCTCTTGATACGTTTGCGTAGCCGGACGGGCCGGCTAGCAAGGCGTCCTCGAAGCGTTTGGAACCGTTCGAGGTCATCTTCGCGGTCTCGGAGGAGATGTTACCACTTCGACCGCTCGGACTAGAATGCCCACTCGCTCCACCAAAAAGTTGCATAGTAAGTAAAACGGGCGAACGGCGGACTGAGCGTCTGACTGTCGACACTGCTCCTGATTCCGGCTTCGCCGGGACCTTTAACGAGCTCGGAACAAAGTTTTTATTTTGTATTTTTCATTAGTAAATGCCATTCACCGGATTGCAATATTTAACTTGATTCGTTGTCAATACCTTGAAGCTACCGGAGGCATTTGGTTCATGTCGATCCTTCGACAAGGTTCAATTTAAAAAAATCACAACTAACCGACGATCTCGACGTTTCAAGAAAAACATTCTAATTAGTTCGATTATTTCAGTTAAGTAAACCAGATATTACAGATTGTCCAGGCGATACAAATACCTCAGATATATCACCGATCGGTGGAGTATTCGGATTTCGAGATATATAAACGACTTTGCCGAAAAAATGTTTTTCCCGATGACCTGTCACCGTTCTATTCTCCCTTTGAAAGGTAAACGAGTCTCGTTCTTATACACCGCCTAGTTAACTATCGTACCGCTAAAATAAAAAATAGAGCACGTAAATTATGGAACGAACAAATGGCATGTCTGTAATCGGAACGGTTGGGAAAAATTAACGGGAATATCCTCCCTCATCTCGAGGGCGATTGTCTTTTTTTTTTAAGTATTTCTTTAAACATGGCGACGGCGTTTCTACCTACCTAAATAACCACCGCAAGAATTATATGATTTGATCATTTCGAATAAATGATTTAATACTAAAAAGAGACTTACGCTATTATCATCCACGTTAGCACTGCGTTGGTTTCTTTTAAGGCTTTCCCGAAATTTAACGAAGGGAATTCATAGCACCTCTTTTATCTACAATGTGTCCGTCGTCGGTCTGTCTCCCTCTTTCTGCCTAATTTAATATTTAAGAAAGTTTTATAGATAGTCGTCGTGGTGTAATTAACGATGGAAATTCCACCTACTGTGTCGACAATTAGTCACTTTTTTAAGTATGTTTTTTTGCCGCCGCCGCCGCCGCCGCAGTTCTGAAAAGAGCCGTTTATTTATTGTGTCTTGAGTTCCTTTATTTTTTTTTTTTTTTGTAAAACATCAGGTAATTTAACCGCCGAAGCAGTACGCCCTTGACGTTTCAAGGCATACACAACGTCGTCCGTGGCGATGACGGTTATTCAATTGGCGTGTTCTGTTTAAGTTACGGCATCTCTGATACCGTATTCTCATTAACGTTAGCTGTACGCTCGTTTCATTTAAGGCATTTCCGAAAATTAACGATGAGAATTCATCCACAATGTGTCCAATGTATTTTATATAGACATTCACTATAACATTAACGATGAAAATTCCATCCGCTTTATCGAGACAATATTTTTTATCCTTTATTTGGGTTTTTCGCCACTATCTAAAACTCAAAAAATATCAAAAATATCTGTTCTTATTTAATATATGAACACGCCACAATCATTTCGACATTACTTATCGAGACAATGTCTCCCTTTTCTATGTGAGTGTGGATTTTGAAAAGAACCTTTCTTTATGCCCGGAGTTCTTTTTTTTATAATATCGCAAATCGTCAGTAAATCTAACCGCCAAAATAGTGTAGAGAGTACGCCCCTGACATACATTCAAGGCATACACAACCATGGCGATGACGGTTTTTCTCTTGACGTGTTAGGAATTCAGTTACTGCATCTCTGATACCTTATTCTCATCCACGTTACTTCAATTTGTTTTGCGCTCGTTAAATTGAATGCTTCCCCGAAAATTAGGGATGGAAATTCATCCCCACCTGCTTTATCCACAATGTGTCCGTCTCCCCCCTTTTTCTATCTTATTTTATATGTGAGAAAATTTTCTAGATAATCGTATAAATAATGATGAAAATTTCACCTATGTTGTCGACAATGTATCCCTTTTTTTATGTAAGTATTTTTTTTTTGTGGTTCTGAAAAGAACCGGTTTTTTGTGTCTGTCTAGAATTCGTTTTTTTGTTTGTTTTCTTTTAATATTGCAAAACATCGGGTAATTTAACCGCCAAAACCGTAGAGAGTACGCCCTTGACGTTTCAAGGCATACACGACGTCCATAGCGGTGACAGTTTTCCTCTTGGCGTGTTCCGTATAAGTTACGGCATCTCTGATTACGTTTTCGAGGAATACTTTCAAGACACCTCTGGTTTCTTCGTAAATCAAACCGGATATGCGCTTGACGCCACCACGTCGGGCCAATCTTCGAATTGCAGGTTTGGTGATGCCTTGAATATTATCACGAAGCACTTTACGATGCCTTTTAGCGCCTCCTTTTCCCAACCCCTTTCCGCCTTTGCCTCTTCCGGTCATTTTTTTTTTTTTTAATTTTATATAATTATTTTAAATTCAAATCGACGATCGATTGGTCAATTCTTATAAATGAAACGTCCTCGTTTTGGATTGACGGAACACGACTGTCGGCATACATGACACATATGCTACTTTTGTCAGATTTCGGGAACGTCCCGCCCATTGCTCTCGACCCGACCAATAGCTAGTTGCCGGACCACTAGCGAGTCGCCTGAGAGAATAAAACACCAATTTTGGTATGCGTCGATCATCATTCTGTAATTGTCGTTCGATAAGTGCTCATCGTTGTCGACTCCTATCCGTAATTTAACCTTAGTGTTCTTGTACCTTTGACTGTACTTGTAATATTCGGTAAAGAGAGAGATGGCCCGTACGAAGCAAACCGCACGCAAATCGACCGGTGGCAAAGCTCCTAGGAAACAATTGGCGACCAAGGCGGCAAGAAAGAGTGCCCCCGCAACCGGCGGGGTGAAGAAACCTCACCGTTACAGGCCAGGTACCGTCGCCCTGCGAGAAATCCGTCGTTACCAGAAGAGCACCGAACTGTTGATCAGAAAATTACCCTTTCAACGTTTGGTACGTGAAATCGCACAAGATTTCAAAACGGATTTACGTTTCCAGAGTTCCGCAGTCATGGCTTTACAAGAAGCCAGCGAGGCCTATCTGGTCGGTCTTTTCGAAGATACAAATCTGTGTGCCATTCATGCCAAACGTGTCACCATCATGCCCAAAGACATCCAGCTGGCTAGGCGTATTCGAGGCGAACGTGCCTAAATATAATTAATGTAAATGTATATGTGTGCGTATATATCATAAAAGTATAACAAAAAACCGGTTCTTTTCAGAACCAACAATATGAGTATGTATAAATAAGAAAGGGAAAACAAACATCGTGCAAGAAAACCCGTTGTTTCGACTCGTTATACGAAACGATGCTTAAAGCAAAAGCGAAACATAAGCTTGGAGGTTTTTTTTTTCATTTCATTTTTGATTCGAAATAATTATCAAGTTGCTCTTTTTCTTATTTCAGAATTATACGCTAATTTTACGTTGACATTGTTTTTTTTTTGTTTTTTTTTTCCTCGCTCGAAACAATTATCACGCCATTTTTTCCCTCGTTAGTGATACTTATAATAGAGAAAATAAGTAAATTTCACCATATTCTATAATATGGTGAAGGCGAGCGTTTGCCCCCTACGGTCCACGCCTCCTTAAAAGAAAATGTAAGGGGGGTTGCATTCAGGAATAGAGGGGATCTCAATGTGTTCTAAAATAGGGGGATCGCAACGCATAAAGGGTGTAGCAACATATTTTACTTAACTTTTTGGCCAATTAGTGGATCGCGACAACGTATTTATCGCGCCGGTTTTTCTCTCGCTAGTGATACATATACTATTGAAAATAAGTAATTTTCGCCATATTATAGGGTCCAATGCCTCTTCAAGACTAAAATATATAGGGGGTCTCAAAGTGTTCAAAAAATAAGAGGGTCGCAACGTTTTCTTACTTACGACGACGACGATTCTAAAACGATTGGGAACCGAAGACCTAAAGGATAAGTTAGATGTATTATTTGCTCGGAGTCGATTACAGACCGTTTATTTTTCGTTCTTTTTTTTATTATCTTTAACATTTGTGGCTCTGAAAAGAGCCGTTTTTTTTTTTTTCGTCTTCCGTTCGAAATAATTGTGACGCCAGTCTTACTTTTGTTTCATTCACGTATTTACTTTGAACTGGTGTATTTGGTGACGGCTTTGGTACCTTCGCTAACGGCGTGTTTGGCTAATTCCCCAGGCAGAAGTAATCTGACTGCCGTTTGAATTTCTCTACTTGTTATTGTGGACCTTTTGTTGTAGTGAGCCAAACGGGAAGCTTCAGCAGCTATCCTTTCGAAAATGTCATTAACGAAAGAATTCATGATCGACATGGCCTTGCTGGAAATTCCAGTATCCGGATGGACTTGTTTCAACACTTTGTAAATATAAATGGCGTAACTTTCCTTCCTCCTGCGCTTCTTCTTTTTATCGGTTTTCGAGATGTTCTTTTGAGCCTTTCCGGCTTTCTTGGCCGCCTTACCGCTGGTTTTAGGTGGCATTGTTGTTGGACAAACTGAACGATTTTACGTACGTATGGCAGAAGTTCGTATCGTAAACTGATTCTCGAACGGGCAACCTCGTCCGTTTTGTGACGGATCGTACGGGTTCGTTTAGCTCCGCCCATACAACTAACCGTCTGGTTCGTCCGTTGAGTATATAATGGGGTATGCCGATTAATACAGTATCTCATATGACTCTGCGACGTTCGTGTCGTACGAATCTGAACGGTTATAGTTAAAAAAACAAAATAAAATAACCAAACATGTCCGGACGTGGAAAAGGTGGCAAAGTTAAAGGGAAAGCAAAGTCTCGCTCGAATCGTGCCGGATTGCAGTTTCCTGTCGGTCGTATTCACAGATTGTTGAGAAAAGGAAATTACGCGGAACGTGTCGGTGCCGGAGCACCGGTATATTTGGCCGCGGTGATGGAATATCTAGCCGCCGAAGTATTGGAATTGGCGGGAAATGCCGCCAGAGATAACAAAAAGACGAGGATTATACCACGACATTTACAATTAGCCATTCGAAATGACGAAGAATTGAACAAACTATTGTCCGGCGTGACCATCGCACAAGGGGGTGTTTTGCCTAACATTCAGGCCGTGCTATTGCCAAAGAAGACCGACAGTAAAACGAAATAAAATATTAAAACGGATTGCTGCATCCCTGCACGATGGATCTTTACCTGATTCGAAATATCGGTCCTTTTCAGGACCAACAAAACATCTTTGGAATGAAAAAAAAAATACTATCGATACGTATTCCTTATACAGTTGCATGATCTATAGATATACTTTAAGTATGTACATCAATTAAAGTTAAATGAAATGCCTGACAGGCATAAGACAATAGCATTATCAATAAAAAAAATACCTCATGATCTCCTTAGCGTTTTATCGATATGAATCGAGAATTACGTGACTGGGAAACGTTAAAAACACCTGAGAAACGCAAAAAAAAACCGCTACAAATGGAGGGACTTAAATCGGCATAAAATCCTCGCGGGCATCGTTCGGTGGTAACCTTTTCAAATAGTTAGTAGTATCGATTTAATATTACCTTTCGGATATATATATATATATATATATATATATATATATATATATATATATATATATATATATATATATATATATATATATATATATATATATATATTATATGTATATATAGATATATATATATATATATATATATATATATATATATATATATATATATATATATATATATATATATATATATATATATATATATATCAGTATCATGACTTAAGGGATGTTTATTCTTAATTTTTTTTCAGTGACATTAAATGTTGTGGTTCTAAAAAGAACCGATTTTTGAAAACCGTAAAGCTTTTGTAAACGTGCAGGTTTTCTACGTCTTCTCCGGATGATGATGATGATGATGATGGAGGTGGTTAATACGAGACGGTCGTTGTAGTCAACAATCTGTGTTGTGCACATTCGATTTCTTCATACCTCTTGATCGAGATTATGATGAAACCACAAAGGAGAGAACCGTTTACTTCTTCTTTTTTGGGGAAGCTGCTTTCTTCGCTTTGCCTCCGGTTGCGGCTGGAGACTTGGCACTTTTCGGTTTGGGAGCCTTAGGTTTCTTGGTAGGGCCAGCTTTGTTTGATTTCTTCGCTTTCGACGGTGATTTTGCCTTCGATGGCACCGTGGCGGCGGCGGCGGCGGCGGCGCCAACTGTTATCGCCGAAGATCCCGAACTAGCCGATTTTCCCATTTTCTTTTCGACGGCCTTCTTCACCGATACCTTCTTCTCGGCGGCGGCAACTTTCTTTGGTTTCCCGGTGGCCTTTTTGACTGTCTTTTTTTTTTCTGCCGTCGTCGTCGTCGTCGTCGTTCTCTTCGCCGGACTCTTTTTACCGCCTGCTTTGGTTGCTGCCGTAGTGTTTCTTTTCCTTTGACCACCACCACCACTAACGGAGGATGATGAAACAACACTTGCCGCCGATTGTTTCGTTTGAACCGACGAACTAGACGACGCCGCTGCTGCCAATTTAAACGAACCGGACGCCCCCTTTCCTTTAGTCTGAACCAAGGTGCCTGATACGACCGCCGATTTTAAATATTTCTTAATGAAAGGCGATACTTTCTCGGCATCGACCTTATAGTTGGCGGCGATATACTTCTTGATCGCTCTCAACGACGAACCTCCCCTTTCTTTCAGACCCTTAATGGCGTTGGTTACCATTTCGGCGGTGGGTGGATGCGTAGCTTTGGCTTTGGGATTTTTTCTTTTTGCAGTTTTTTCTTTTTTCGATGAAATCGTCGCCGATGCCGCCGTTGTTGCTGCTGTAGGTGCAGATGAAGCCCCTGAACCACCGCTACCCGTTCCTAACTGATTAGATGGAGACGTGGCTTGACCGCCGACTTCTGCATCTGCCATTTCTCGTTGTCGTCGTCGTCGTCGTCGTCAAAGATTGATAAAATATAACAGACAAATCTTTAGTCTCACGATGAAGTGCGGTACCGTAACGATGCTCGCGCGACAATTACGTTTTACTAAATGATTTTTTTGTACCTACAGATGGCCTATCTTACCCGAAGGGGCGAACGGAGGACTGAACGTCTACGCGTAGACACTGCTCCGTTTTCCGGCTTAGCCGAGACCTTTAACGAGGTTGGAACATTTTTTTAATTTTGTATTTTTCGTTAATAAATGCCATATTCCAGATTACAAAATTCATTCAGACTCGTTGTCATTACCTTCAGGATACAGCAGCTGTTCGGTTCGTGTCGATCTGTCGACAAGATCAAATTAAAAGATCCACGACAAACCTACGATTTCGACATTTCAAGAGAAACATTTTATGTGCTTCGATTATTTCGGATAAATATGGGATAAATAAGATATAGCCCCGTCGATGCCAATACCTCCAATATATCACCGGTCGATTAAGTACACGGATTCGTAGAGCAATAGATAACCTTACTGGAAAAAAAAAACTATTTTCGGCGACCTGCCATCGATCTTCTCTCCCATCGAAGGGAATCTAGTCTCGTTCTTATCCTTCGTCTTGGCCACCACCTTGCTAACTATCGTACCGTTATAATACATTTCAATATGTTTATTATTGGCGGATAAGATAGGATCAATTATCAAACGTACTGGAGATCGAACGCACATTTAAAAGAAAGACATATCCGTAATCGCAACGATTGGAGAAGTTAGGCTAGAAAGTTCTCTCGATGGCGATTCTTGGGCGAAAACGGCGTCCGTACTTATCAGTAGCTACATGAATTATTCGATCCGATCATTTCGATTAAATACGTAAAAATAAACGTATGTGAACCAAGTCCAGTCGTATTCTCACCGATGTCACCTCAATTAATTTTAAGCACGTTTATTGTAACGACTCTCCACCGATTAACGGGAGATATTCCACCTTGGTTGTCCATAATCTCCATGTCTGTCTATGTTATTTATTTTTTTTTTTTTTAATTGTCGTTTTATGGACTCTCGGGCAATTAACGAAGTGAATTCCACTTTCGTTATCGACAATGTTCTCTCTCTATTTTTTTTTATAATTTAGAATGTTATTTTGTGGTCCTGAAAAGAACCGTTTTTTTTTTGTGTCTGGATTTCGTTTTTTAGATATTTTAAAACGTCAAATAATTTATCTGCAACTTAACCGCCGAAACCGTAGAGAGTACGTCCTTGACGTTTCAAGGCATACACCACATCCATGGCGGTGACCGTTTTCCTCTTGGCGTGTTCCGTATATGTTACGGCATCCCTGATAACGTTCTCGAGGAACACTTTCAATACACCTCTGGTTTCTTCGTATATCAAACCCGATATACGTTTGACGCCACCACGTCGGGCTAATCTTCGAATGGCGGGTTTGGTGATGCCTTGAATATTATCACGTAGCACTTTACGATGACGTTTGGCGCCTCCTTTTCCCAAACCCTTTCCGCCTTTGCCTCTTCCGGTCATTTTTTTTTTTTTTCTCAAATACTTGTTAGTCAAACGGTCTTCGCGTCGAATCAACGAAACACATTTAATTTCTTAAACTTATATATGGGTTTCCGGGGAGGCCCCGCCCATCGTTCGTTACCGGGCCAATGGCCTGCAACGTAGGAGAGGGTATAACAAATTCGAGAGATTTTTTTTAATTGTCATTCGGCTGGGGCGTGTCGTTGTCGACCTCTGTGATTTAACCGTTGTGTTCTTATACGTCCGTCTGTAATTGTAATAGTCCGAGAAGAGATGGCCCGTACGAAGCAAACCGCACGCAAATCGACCGGTGGCAAAGCTCCTAGGAAACAATTGGCGACCAAGGCGGCAAGAAAGAGTGCCCCCGCAACCGGCGGGGTGAAGAAACCTCACCGTTACAGGCCAGGTACCGTCGCCCTGCGAGAAATCCGTCGTTACCAGAAGAGCACCGAACTGTTGATCAGAAAATTACCCTTCCAACGTTTGGTACGTGAGATCGCACAAGATTTCAAAACGGATTTACGCTTCCAGAGTTCTGCAGTCATGGCTTTACAAGAAGCTAGCGAAGCCTATCTGGTCGGTCTTTTCGAAGATACAAATCTGTGTGCCATTCATGCCAAACGTGTCACCATCATGCCCAAAGACATCCAGCTGGCCAGGCGTATTCGAGGCGAACGTGCCTAAAATATATTTTATATAAATCCGTACATATATATATATATATATATATATATATATATATATATATATATATATATATATATATATATATATATATATATATATATATGCGTATTTTATATATAGCAAAAAACCGGTTCTTTTCAGAACCAACAAAATGAGTATGTACAAATAATAAAGGGAAAATACATCGTGCATGAATGCCCGTTGTTTCGATTCGTTATACCAAACGATGCGTAAACCAATGGCGAAACATTTAAGCTTGGAGTATTTTTTTTTTTTTTCATTCCAAATAATAATCACGTCAGTCTTTTACCTTAATACATGTTTTTTCTCGCTCGAAATAACTATTGCGCCAGTGTTTCTCTCGTTAGTAATACTTATAATAAAGGGTAGAAGTAAATTTCACCATTTTCTCTAATATGGCGAAGGCGAACGTTTGTACCCTAAGGTCGGTCCAAGCCTCCTTAAAAGAAAATGTAGGTAGGGGGATTGCATTCAGCAATAGAGGGGTCTCAATGTGATCGAAAAATATGGCGGTCGAACACATAATGGAGGTAGCGACGGTTTTTTTTTTTTTTTTTTTTTAACTTTTGGGTATTATAGAGGGTCGCGACACTGAAAATGATTGAGAAACGATGACCTCTTTAAGTCATGTTAGATTTATTATTTGCTCGGAGTCGGTTACAGATCTATATATATATATATATATTTTTTTTTTTTTTACGTTCATTTGTGGCTCTGAAAAGAGCCGTTTTTGTTTCTTTCATTCGAAATAATTTTCACGTATTTACTTGGAACTGGTGTATTTGGTGACGGCTTTGGTACCTTCACTAACGGCGTGTTTGGCTAATTCTCCAGGTAAAAGTAATCTGACCGCCGTTTGAATTTCTCTACTTGTTATTGTCGATCTCTTGTTATAGTGGGCCAAACGCGAAGCTTCGGCGGCAATCCTTTCGAAAATGTCATTAACGAAAGAATTCATGATCGACATGGCCTTGCTGGAAATTCCCGTATCCGGATGTACTTGTTTCAACACTTTGTAAATGTAAATGGCGTAACTCTCCTTCCTCCTACGCTTCTTCTTTTTATCAGTTTTTGAGATGTTTTTTTGTGCCTTTCCGGCTTTCTTGGCCGCTTTACCGCTGGTTTTTGGTGGCATTATTGACAAACTCGTCGAATTAACGTACGTATACTACAAGCTCGTAAGGTGAACTGGTTTCAGCACTGTCCTAGGGCACCGTATTTGTGACAGAGCGTACGAATAAGTTACGCTCCGCCCATTGAACAGAGATTCGTGTTCGTGCGTTTCTATTGGTCTCCTGATATATAATATCATGAAGCGAACCTTGACCAAAAAAATGGACTACCCATCGAGACGTTGGAGAGTACACACGTGTTCTCTAGCTCCCGAAAAGTGAGGTTAAGTGCAAGTAAACGTTTAGAAAACGTTTAGTGTGTTTTTTGTGAAATTTGTGAATAAGTGCCTTCGCGATGAGCAAAAACCACAGAAACAATTACCTAAAGCAGGTAAAAGAAGCGTGCTATACGTATGACGATTTAGTACGCTGCCATGCTGAGTGTTTGGAGTATCATAGAGATACTCTATCTAGTGTCAATAAACAATTAGCGGATGTTACCGCAAACAATTTAGTGCTCCTTACGGAGAAAACAGTGCTTCAAGTAGCAGTCGACTACATGAAGAACGAAATCAAGAAAGCCGGCGGAAGGGTAAGTGCGGATGGCACGATCTCATTTCCTACGGTTTCGAAAGACAAAGGTCCACAAAACTCAACCTCACACCAAACCACTAAGGCCCAGACGGACCGAAGTGGACTAGAAGAAGGCTCTAAAAAAGCCACCGTAGACAAAGAAGGATTCCAGCAGGTTTCCTCCAAAACAAAGAAGAAGAAAGGTCAACCAGCAGCACGGGCTTCTGAAGCAAGCCATCCTCAGACAGCGCCGACTGCTCCTTCCTCTTCAAAGGCCGAAACCAAGAAGGTAACGACCGAAAAGCTAAAAGCACCGTCCAC
>JARFXV010002799.1:0-5000 GCA_031761425.1 Cosmopolites sordidus | reverse complement strand
GCTGCGTTCTTCATCGACCCACGAGCCAAGTGATCCACCGTTTAGGGTAATCTTTTTTATCGATTCATTTAACGAGAAGGAAACTATCGCCACGACGATGACGACGACCAAGGCGAACCTCGTCATCGCGGCGTGGCAGTAATGGTCCGACTCGTTTGTGATGCGAGAAATAAAATACTTCTCCGTATCGGTGACGTTCATTTTAAGAAATGTAAATGGCAAGATTCCGAAATTTTTAAACGAAACGTTGAAATATTATCCACCGTCGACATCGTTGTCGTCGTCGTCGTCGACAAACGAACGGTGTTTTATATTACGTTTCTCTCGTCACGGTAACGGTCGTCGTCGTCGTCGTCGTCAGTCGACAGCGTCGACGACAAAAACCGCAACGAATGTTTAAAAATCATAACGGAATCGATTATGATGAAGATATGGTTAATGGTCCATATCATACACATCACACAGAAACGACCACGACAACCACAACGACGTTACAGACAGATCACGTGTGCGTGCGTGTGCGTTAAATGTGAAAACTTAAAGATCGTACGGGCGCATATCGTTTAAATACCGTCGGGAAGGAAAATCCACGAGGATTTTTTATCCCTTAGATTTTTCGTACTCTGGCTGACTCGCTCACTCACTCACTCACTCACTCACTTTCCAGATAGATAGTGAGTGGGCGAGTGAGCGAGCGAGCTAGCTAGCTAGCTAGCGTAGAAACATAAATCTAGGTACCCGATACAAATTCTTTTTTCCGTTTTCGTCTTGCACGCACCAACGAGCGATACGAGCTGCTGTCGTTCGTCGAGGATCGTCAAAGTTGTCGTTCCCTTGTGTCTCTTAATAAAATAAAAGATAGTTCGAATTATTCGAGAGAATAATTACAGACGTGTTCTTAATCGCGCGTCAGATGACGGCAATCGATCACTGTAATGATCCTTCCGCAGGTTCACCTACGGAAACCTTGTTACGACTTTTACTTCCTCTAAATGATCAAGTTTGGTCATCTTTTCTTACACATCGACGACACCGAAGCGCCATCGCGTGTCGATCCGAAGACCTCACTAAATCATTCAATCGGTAGTAGCGACGGGCGGTGTGTACAAAGGGCAGGGACGTAATCAACGCGAGCTTATGACTCGCGCTTACTGGGAATTCCTCGTTCATGGGGAACAATTGCAAGCCCCAATCCCTAGCACGAAGGAGGTTCAGCGGGTTACCCGGGCCGCTCGGCCAGGGAAGACACGCTGATTCCTTCAGTGTAGCGCGCGTGCGGCCCAGAACATCTAAGGGCATCACAGACCTGTTATTGCTCAATCTCGTGCGGCTAGAAGCCGCCTGTCCCTCTAAGAAGAAATGTTTGTACGCCGACAGTAAAAACCGCGCGCGAACGGCGGAGCCCGTGAGGACCCCGCACGTACGGCGGGCCTTTGCGATGTCAAAAAGCGCCTAGTTAGCAGGCTAGAGTCTCGTTCGTTATCGGAATTAACCAGACAAATCGCTCCACCAACTAAGAACGGCCATGCACCACCACCCACCGAATCAAGAAAGAGCTCTCAATCTGTCAATCCTTCCGGTGTCCGGGCCTGGTGAGGTTTCCCGTGTTGAGTCAAATTAAGCCGCAGGCTCCACTCCTGGTGGTGCCCTTCCGTCAATTCCTTTAAGTTTCAGCTTTGCAACCATACTTCCCCCGGAACCCAAAAGCTTTGGTTTCCCGGAAGCTGCCCGTCGAGTCATCGGAGGAACGTCGACGGATCGCTAGCTGGCATCGTTTAAGGTTAGAACTAGGGCGGTATCTGATCGCCTTCGAACCTCTAACTTTCGTTCTTGATCAATGAAAGCGTTTTTGGCAAATGCTTTCGCTTCCGTTCGTCTTGCGACGATCCAAGAATTTCACCTCTAACGTCGCAATACGAATGCCCCCATCCGTTCCTATTAATCATTACCTCGGGGTTCCGAAAACCAACAAAATAGAACCGAGGTCCTATTCCATTATTCCATGCATACAGTATTCAGGCGAAATTTTAGCCTGCTTTAAGCACTCTAATTTGTTCAAAGTAAACGTGCCGGCCCACCTCGACACTCAGTGAAGAGCACCGCGGCAGGATTGATTTGGGCCGCCGTTAAACCGCCAACGAACGCACGCCGCGAGGCGCACGCCCGAACAGACGGCAACCGACTAAGCCCACCGGCAGGACGTCTCGCGAAACGCCAGTTAACACCGCGGACGATGAACCGGCGGCGCGAGACACAAATTCGACTACGAGCTTTTTAACCGCAACAACTTTAATATACGCTATTGGAGCTGGAATTACCGCGGCTGCTGGCACCAGACTGGCCCTCCAATTGATCCTCGTTAAAGGGTTTAGAGTGTACTCATTCCGATTACGGGGCCTCGGATGAGTCCCGTATCGTTATTTTTCGTCACTACCTCCCCGTGCCGGGAGTGGGTAATTTGCGCGCCTGCTGCCTTCCTTGGATGTGGTAGCCGTTTCTCAGGCTCCCTCTCCGGAATCGAACCCTGATTCCCCGTTACCCGTTACGACCATGGTAGGCGCAGAACCTACCATCGACAGTTGATAAGGCAGACATTTGAAAGATGCGTCGCCGGTGCGAGACCGTGCGATCAGCGTAAAGTTATTCAGAGTCACCAAGTTGTACGATGACGAGCGCGAACCCGCCACCGATTGGTTTTGATCTAATAAAAGCACTCCTTCCATCTCTGGTCGGAGCTCTGTTTGCATGTATTAGCTCTAGAATTACCACAGTTATCCAAGTAATTGTGGGTACGATCTAAGGAACCATAACTGATTTAATGAGCCTTTCGCGGTTTCACCTTAATTCGGCTTGTACTGAGACATGCATGGCTTAATCTTTGAGACAAGCATATGACTACTGGCAGGATCAACCAGGGAACTGTGCGCGCGAGCTGCAATTGCTGCTGCTGCTGCTGCTGTTGTCCGCACGTCGAGTGTCGTTCGTTTCGCCGTCGCTCGCTCGTTCGTTTACCACCCTCCTCCTCCAGGCAGGCGGCGGCGCACAACGGTGCGTCGTGGTCTGTATGGATCGGTGGGCGATTGCGTGCGTGCGTGCGTAGGTACGAGAAACGTGACGACTTTCTCGATGACGACGACGAGTGTGCGTCGAGACGACGGAAAAACCGGTCAAGACGCCACGCTCTTGCATTATAATTAGTGTCTTGTGTCGTATCATCGGTTCTTTTTTTTAATTATTATTATTACTATTATTATTTGTCTTAAACAACTACCACCGTTTTTATATATTTATTCGTGTGTGAGATGTAGCCGTCGGAGTGTATTGCTGCTGCGCTATCGATCGTCATTAATTTTATCGTCTGCGTCACCGCGCGTCATGCCGTCACACGATTTATTACATCGGGCGGCGGCGGCGGCGGCAGCAACGACAAAGGTACGTTCGAAGACAACAGCACTACTCCCCGTCGTCGTACTCGTAGAACGAAATAATATCAAAAACGTAGTTTGTATAATAAATCAAAAAAAAAATCGATGCAAACGACCAACCGAGCACAACCGATACGACCATACATAAGATATATCGTCGTTCGGCATCAATAAAACCTCGAAACATTCTCTCCGAACCACTTCGCTAGATTGAAAGCGACAAGGGAAACTCGTACGAGAAGCGTTTCGTGTTAGAAAACTCGCTCGGAAAGCTGAGAGTTACCGCACGTGTACGTTATTGTTACAGACTTTTCGCATGAACGCATTATTATATAAGGAACATGCGAAAATGTCAACACAAAATACAACCGATCGCATATGAATCGTGACACGTAAAAATTTAACGGTCCGCCGAATTCACGATCTCGCTGTGTGTAGTAAAAATCACCACATTAGAGGGACCCGATTGTGTATCCGAACAGACGACTTGACTCGCCGCTCGAACCTCGGATCACCACATGAGGCGGCGGAATCTTAAATCCGGCGTCGATCCGCGAACGACGGCACGACCCTGATTTACAAGCAACACCGACCGATTGGAAAACGTTCGGCAAAAACGATCGATACATCATATATGTGAGATTTTGTAATTATATATATTTGTATGTGTTTGTATATTTATGTGTTTATACATATATATATATAAAAAAAGTGTGTAAATATAATATATGTATATATGTATATATATATATATATATATATATATATATATATATATATATATATATATATATATATATATATATATATATATATATATATATATATTATATATATACGTATGTATATACGTATATATATACATATATATATATATATATATATATATATATATATATATATATATATATATATATATATATATATATATATATATACATATATATATATATATATATATATATATATATATATATATATATATATATATATATATATATATATACATATATATACATATATATATATATATATATATATATATATATATATATATATATATATATATATATATATATATATATCCAGCCTAAGATACTGGACGGGTCACGGGTGGTGGATAGTGAAAGTTCCATTAGATATTAATGGACAGCTGCGAATATCTCAAAATAAGCAGCCCCGAACCAAGGCACAAAAAAAAACAAAATCCACTTAGCGTCTGACTTGTATCAAGCGGTTGAATGGTCAGCGTCTGTTCACCAGTGGTGCGGCTGATATTTAAATTCTGGAACTAACCCCCTCCAGTCTTAACCTCTGAACCGTCATGGTTCAAACCTTTAATTCAAAGTACAAGATGAATCGTTCTAGTAATTACAAAATTACCCCAGGAGGTAGACAATCCTCTGCCAACCGGACTTTCGGATTCTGGGGCGTCCGGGCTAAGTAAATAATCGACTTATGACACTATCCTCAAATGTGCTAACAAAAACTATACATTAATCAATGCACACCTCCCGGTTAACGAAGAAAATAAATCTAATCTTGAAAAAGTAAATAAGTCCTGGGAAATTCTGG
>JARFXV010002798.1:0-18570 GCA_031761425.1 Cosmopolites sordidus | reverse complement strand
GGTTTAAATCAATTAATATATAATTAACAGTTGTGCAATAAGAGTATCAGAACGTCGAATAAGATTGCCTAGAGCGTCACTGTCAGTACTGGAAAATTGTTATGTCATATACTACTACTAATACTGATCAAAAAGTAAGGTGACTTTAAATTAAAAACAAAGTATTTAGGGCCGATCCTACAATGCAAGAATATACCAGGTATAAGCCATACTCCTACAGAACGGACGTTTCAAATTTTATTCCAAGTATTGCTTATACCTGGTATATTCTTGCATTGTACAACTGGCCCTTATTCATCTATATTTATTCTGCGACCTTTAAACTAAACCACTATCAATGCAATACACTTATTCCAAGGTTTTTTCCAGCCTTCGAAACAGATTTTATAGTCGATTTCTCGTATTTCCTTTAAAGCGACAAGTGGATTTTATAGACTAAGCTCGAATAGATGACATATGTGTGACGTAAACTTATTGCAGTGCTGACAGCGACGCTCTAGGCATTAACTTTTGGATGATCTATTATTATATTATTACTAAAACTTCATACAATACAGAATAACAAGTTTTTTATTATAGTTTGTCTATATAAACGTATCATATGGTATATTAATATATTTAAACAGTTATTGTTTGACCTTCGGCCATGCTGCAAAAAATCATTTTATTGGATTGTTGAGTAAACATTTTAATATTAATTCGAAATACGTTTCCATCTCCTAAGCGAAGTTTTCCTATTTCATTTACGTTAACTGCCATAGCCTTTGGCAGTCGATAAAATCCCTAAAATACAATAAATTATTTTATATCTATTTAAACACATCAAAAACTATTTTATATTGATATATCAATTATATTACCAAGGTATTTGAAAAAATGTTGATCTGAAAGGGTCAATATACAGGTTACCGTAACGACGAGGATTCATAAATTATGGTTCCAAATATACGAGGATAGAGTGAAAAATCTGATTTTTTTGAATCGATTTATTTTTCAACGTAGTCTCTTTTTGGCTCGATATACTTCGGTCTATTTTCCAAATTGTTTATGCCTCAATTCTTCTATTGGAACCTTTGGTGTGAAACACTAAACTTAAAGAGATTTACCACTAAACACCAAAACACTTTTTTGAACTGCTCGACGCACGTTCATAAGGAGATTAAATCTGGAGATGATTTAATCTCCTTATGATGCTAACATGGTTAGCGAAACGTGCGTCGAGCAGTTCAAAAAGTGTTTTGGTGTTTAGAGGTAAAGCTCTTCAAGTTTGTTGTTTATGCCTCTTTAAAAATCACATTATTATACATATTGACATTATACAAATTATCGAACTCTACAAAACAGTCCTTTGAATGATCTCTTCATTTGATATGAATTTCTTTTCGTTCTGTTATTTCTTCATGAATAAGAAGGGGAATCCCACCAAAACTCTCTCCACCACCTACACCTGACCTATACAAACACCTGGCTAGACTACGAAAATACCCCAATTAGTAAAAGTGTAATAAATTTAACGAGACAAAAAAAGCCGACCTCCATTAGACAGCACTTTAAAACTTCAGTTTAGTTTATACACAATTCTCTTTGAGAATGGTCGCGAGGCCGAAAAATGTCAGAGAATATCTTGAATATATTGTGAAACAAATACCAAGTATTATATAATTATTATCATTGTTACTATGTTTCACCAAGAGCCAACCGCGCAGTCAATCGAAACTAATATCTCAGATGTTTGAAATAATTTTATTTTTGAATAGTTTTCAACTTCAAAAGCTGTGTTCACATCAATACAAATTTACGTTGTGCGGGTTGTATGTGTTGTATGTGGTGTACCTGTGTGGAAATGTAGATGCTCTGACACACAAAGTCTCACACAAATATTGTCGCCGCACAGCACGCACACGTATCATCTGTTCCAGTACACCAGTACATAAATTGTTCCAGTAAATTCAACACACACGCAAAATTTTATTGGTGTGGACCCAGCTTAAAAGGTACATCGATGACGAAAACCTTAGATATTTTCGAGAAAAAAATCCTTTTCTGGTCCTGTCTGCTAAGAATCTAATTTGTTATCGGAAGTATTCAGTAAGCTACAAAAATATCTCATTTAAGACACAAAAATCACGATTGTGATCTTGTCAGTGAAAATAGAGACCCGAAATTTTCACGAATGTGGTACGTTCATGGATCAAACTGGCGGATTCAGGTATTATCCAATGCCACATATCTTTTCCAAGAAAAAATATTTACAAATCATACCAAAAATATTACAACTGTTATTTAAATATATGCTTTTCTATTTAAACTATTAAGATTAAGCGGGTTTTTGAAAATCAAATACCTTTTGAAATGGACATTTCAATGGTGGCTCTAAAGCTTTAACGTAGTCTAACCAGGGACCTTCTGTATTCATGAGTCTACAGAAAAATGGTATTGTAATCTTATGGTAATTTTCACACGAATTCAAAGTACTCCTATCTTTACACCTAACTAGTTGGAATTGAATCTAAAATTTTCACTTTTTTGTAATAACCAACCAAATTAATACTTACTCCGAAATACCTTCACTTCTTGTGGAATATTTTCCTTGATTGCTATATTAAAGTCAACATAATAAGTATTATTTTTCAATTCAAGATTGACATTCCGCAGATGTAATGGAAGGGTTAGTCCTTTTGCCTCAGGACAACCATCAACTAACTGGTAAATTTTAAAAGTTTTTTGCTACAACAGAATAAAATATTTCTTATTCTAAAAAATTAATTAATATGAAATTATCCGTAATGTAAATTTAATGAACTTAAAATTACATAGAGATGGATTATTCAGGAGTTATTAAAAGATAGTAGGTTATTTGATGCACACGAAAGTATCGAAATAACCAAATGTAAAGTTGGGTTCACACCAATAAAAATTTTCGTTGTGCGGGCTGAATGTGTTGTATGGGGTGTGCCTGCGTGGTAATGTAGACGCTCTGATACACAATGTCAAACACAAATATGTGCGTCGCATAGCACACACCCGAACCATGGGTTTTCGGTTTCCTCCTGAACGTCAACGGAACTTGCGGCGCACAAGATTTGTGTGTGGACGTGTTGTTGAAGTGAAAGTAATATTTTTAGTTTCAAAAAGATAACTAGGTGACGTGGCTATATTGAAATTCATTATTTAGTAATTTATTATCTATTAAGTAACTGACAGTAGTTAAAGCATGTCCCAGCATATTATTTTGTTGAAGAAATAGTGTGCGGCATTCATAATAATGGACAACTTACTCAAGAAAAAGAAAAAAATGGCAAGAAAAGGCATTATTGGATGAAGCATTTATACCAAAACAGAAAATAAGTATAAACACTGAAAGTTATAATGAAATGTATTTTTGACACAGAGCCGAGCGTACAACGCGCACAAGACAAATATTTATTGATTGTGTAAACTGATACAGTAGATTCAACACACACGAAAGTTTTACTGGTGTGGATCCAGCTTAAGAATAATCTAAATACGGACAACAGTTTTTTGTTTACTTTAATCTAGAAAGATAATTTACATCGCACTAGGTTTAGGTATAAATTGTAAACGAAATAGGTTAAGCTATAGTTGAAATATTCTCCTGATGATAATTTGTCCAGGATCGCACTGATCTATCTTTCGCCACATCGCAACGCTACATGGCCTGGCCACTTTCATTTCAATTCCTTTATTCTTTATTCGGCTTTGTATCCCGTCTGGTAATGCCAAGCATACATATTTTCATTCCTCTCTGGGTTTTTGAACTGAATGCGATGTGAGTGTTCAGGTTTCACTTCCGTATGTCATAACCGGCAGGACACACTGATCAAAGACTTTTCTTTTCAGGCAAAATGGTAGTTTGGCCTTAAACATTATATTGAGCCTGTCAAATGCTTGCTAGCCACATTTAACGCGTCGTTCCACATCATCGGATGATATCCCCTTCCATTGAAATTCTCTGTCCAACTCTTCTTCTAGTTTATTTTTAAGCCAAATGGTTCATTGGTTTTAAGCCAAATGGTTCAAAATGGCCAAATTATCACCTGCGAATCTAGAATTGTTTAAGTATGTACCATTGATCTTTATTCCATTCTGCTCTCAATCCAGATTGCGAAACACTTCTTGCCAGATAAGCTGAGAAAATAAGAGGCGATATTGCGTCACTCCACACTACATTAATTCTAACCTTAAGATCTTCACCTTCAAGAAGCTGCATCTTCATCATATATCGATTCTAAGTTATTGCTTAACCTTGGTTAAGCAATGCATGCATTATAGCCTGCTTTGAGATTGAATCAAATGTTTTTTGATAATCGATAAAAGCCAAGCACAGTGGAATGGTGTATTCGTTGTGTCGTTCTATGACCTGCTGTAGAACCTCCATTGTACTGAATCCACTTATGAATCCTGCTTGCTCTTTTGGTTGTGCGTCATTAAGTTTTCTTATTATTCTTTTAGATATTATCTTGGTTGGTGAAAACTTTGTACACCACTGATAGGAGGTTTACTGGACGGTAGTTCTTTAATTCTTCCTGTGCTCCTTTTTTATGTAAAATCATCACTTCTGCATAAGTTGAGAACTTTTTGTTCTTTGAGGCATTTTTAGTATAATTTTGCTAGTATTTTATGTAAAGTCGGGCCACCAGCTTTAAATATATCAGCAGTTATACTAGCTTTTCCTGAAGCCTTTGTCAATTCTTCCATTAGGATATCCGGCATTTTTTCTTCAGGGGATTTGTTGTTTTTGACTGGTTCTGATCCTCATATAACTTTGAATTCAATCTTCGCATAACCTCTAACATTTTCGCCCGCTTCCCGCACATTGTACCATCTTCATGCATTAAAGCAAAAGTTTGCGTCCTTTTCTTTCTCAGCTTTCGTTTAGCTTTGTTAATTCCCCTGTTTTTTTCGCTACTGTATGTTGAATCCGCTCGTTTCTTCCTGAATATGTTTTTTATAGTTTTGCAAAGCTCCATGTACTCGACCCTGCCAAAAAGACTGTCTGCATTCTTCATTGTCCGTCATTTTTCGATTAAATTAATGGTAGCATTGGATAATTTTTTACTGTTTGAAACATGTATCTTCTGGTGCTATTGAAGAAGCCTTTTCAAGCACATTTTAAGAGATTTCTTCATATTGGTCTGTAATTTCCATCTTCTTCGGGTCTTGCAACAAAGCAAAGGGATTCGACAGAGCAATCTGAAAATCGCTGCCCCTCTGCAGCAGCTTCCCAGAATCCACTTTAACCCTTTTTGATCTCATCATTCTTTCGCATTCTTTTCGGCAGTGTATCCTAATGTTTATCCAATTTTATATATGAGCATTTGTTGACTTGAATATTTCATTAAATTTAACAAGCAAAATTTAATTATAAGCATTTAATTTGAATGTGTGATATAAAAGAGTCGATTGAAAAACTAGCAAAACTAGGCCCTTGACAGAATATTGAGTCCACATGCCTGTTGAAGTCTGAAACAAAACTTTACAGTATACCGTTGCTCGAAATTGTTTACATTCATTTTCAGAACGACCCGAAAATCTGGTTCACTAAACTGATTGCTACGGACCACCAAGTGACTCTTGAAGTCATACTCGCACTGAAAACGCATCAGATATTGACATTCGCCCCCTCCAAAATGGAAGCCAACAGTGTTGCCAAATCAAATGCTTAGCCACCAGTCTTATTACATAATTTCCACGCCTCGTATCTATAGTTACCATTAGCTGACAGCGTAGCGTTATCTACAAGAATTAATAAAGGCATATGTTTTTCTTTACCTTAATCTTTCCTGGCCTTTCTTTTAACATTTTTCAAGAGGGCATAACGTAAAAATACTAGTGAATTTGTTTCAGTTCAACCTTTTCAATGTATTGAGCTACTTTAATAATATTCAAATAGAGAGAGCTATCTAAACTTGTAGAAAATACAATATACAAATCATACATGTCTGAAAATTTACGCGAGCTACTGGTAGCTCGCGATCGACGGGTTGACAACCCCTGTTCTGATACATTAATCATAAGTAACTTGGGATATTATATCTCAAAAAGAAATAGAACACGTTATTCCTTAGATGCCAGAAATTGTTGGTAGTTTTTTCTTTAATTTTAATCGTTTATTGTTTGTTATAATAACTATGTTTTACTAAAATATTATTAAACTGAATTTACCATCATCTTCAAAGTAATCACTTCTTAATGTTATACACTGATTCCAACGATTTTTCCAGTCTTTGAAACAGTTTTTATTCTCGCCATCAAGCATTTCCTTCAAAGCGGCCACCGAACTCTCATAAAAATGGTTTCTTTAATCCAGGGAACAGGAAAAAGTCACACGGCACCATATCTGGTGAATATAGTTCTCATGGAATAGTATTTATTTAATTTTTAGCGAAAAATTGACGAATCATTATTATGGGGTGTGGTGGTGTGTTATCGTGATGCAAAAATCATGAATTGTTTTGCCACAAATCTGGACATTTCTTTTTCGACTGGACTCACACAAATGGATCACATCACTGTAATTATTGATCGGCCGTAAAACCGTGTCATCATTTTTTTGGTTTTCGTTCATCTTTAGTACGATGCTTGCTTTATCGTTGAGTTTCTCCAAGAAATCAAAGAAAGCATCTGTTCCATAATTTTCTACAAGATGAGAAGTTACACTAGACAAGCCCAAATTGTTCATCAAAATTAATACACCAGGTGTGGCGGTAAATGATTCTTATTTTTTTCTGAAAAAAACACGTTTAATTTGGAAGAAAAGTAAAAAATGATTTATTCAAAATATGCGCCATCGCTGGTTGCACATTTTTTTCCATCTCTCTTCGTACTGTCATAACAACAAAATTACATAAGAGATTAGATTGTGAATCGACTCTTGTTTTCAGCGCCTTCTCTAAAAATATCTGGTAATTGATCAAAATGACACTCTAATAATATCTGCAATGCCTTGTACAGTTAATCGGAAATTATTGAAAACATAATTCTTGAGTTTTGTAACGCGTCCTTCATTGTGTGCCTTGAGGCATGAGGTAGTATTGAGGCACGAGGTTCATCTTTAACAGTTTCTTTACCATCACTAAAGTCCTTGTACCCGTTGTAAATATTCTTTTGACATAACTTGATCGCCGTTTACAGCATCAGCAGATGGAATTTAGTTTGTTAGGTTAAATTTAATGAAAATTCCTTGATTGATAAATGTATCTATTTTTAAAAAAATCGCCTTATTAATCGAAATGATATGAAACTTCCATTAGATCTTTATAAGAACAGTGCCACCAACTTAAAAAACAAATTAATGTAATGATAAGTAAAGCGCGCGAATTTTTAAAACAATAGTCACCTAACTTTTTGGCCATAGTAGAGTATAGAGGCAGTGAATCTAAGAATGCGAGAGAGGGAAAGAGAGATAAAAATAATGGTGTTATTAATGGTAAAATGTACTAGTTGTATTAATATGAAATCCCCAATAAAACCTGAATATAAATGTCAAAAACAAACATCCAACTGATTAATTTACCAATTGACGAGCCATTGTGAGTTCAGCCTGGACGGATAACAATATAAATACGCTGATTTTCACCAAGGACTCCATTGTTGCAGTTCGATTGATCACCGATTTATTGTAAAAGCTGATGAATGTTTTATTCTAAAAAAAAAATGCAATTTAACTTTGCAAATATATATAATGCCGCCCGCATAGGCTGACGTGAATGGGATATTAGTAAAAAACAAATTAAATTTCGATTTTGTTGATGCTATCCGGATTTTGCATCGGATTATAAAATTAAATGCATGTAATGCATTTTGTAAAATAATGAATAAGATTAACTGATGGTTCAAATGATTAAAAAAAATACGAGGGTCACATTAAAATTTTTAGGATACCAAGAAACCATCAGGGTTTCTGAAAAGATCGTTGGGATTTTTTAAGAGAAAGTTAAGAGCTATTTAATTTACCAGGGTTGCTATTTATGTATCCGGAATAATAAATAAAAACAAATATTTATCATTGAAAATGATTTTATTGCTTTTCAAAATATTCTCCACGATAATCGATACACTTTTCCATAAGTTTCGACCAATTTACATAATACTTTTTCCATTCCGATTGAGAAATCTTCAAAACATACATTTTGAACGCATCAACCGTTTCTTCTGGCGTCAAAAATCGTTGACCACGTAGTTTATTCTTCACGGATGGGAACAAAAAAAAATCTTTGGGTGCCAAATTAAGATTGTACGGCAGATGACCCATCAATTCGATGTTTTGGCCGGTCATATATTGAGTTGTTCGGTCCGATGTTTTTTCTTATTACTACAAAGATTTTTGACAAACAAATGGTTGTGTACCATTCAGAATTGATTGTTCTACGATTTTCTAGTGACATTGTAGCCATATGCTCATTTATCCCAAATAAACAGGCGACCATTCGAAAAGCTTCTTGCGCGAACAACTTTAGCTGGGTTTGGCTCATTTTGAATAACTCATACAGTCGACTGCTAGTTATTTTCGGGCTCATACGCATAGATCTAAGATGTCATCGGTGTAGATTTATACACGGCTTTTGACTCATCACAATTATATTTTTTGAGTATTTCTTTGCTCCAATCGACACAAGCCTTTTTTAAGCGATTGCCAAATTTTTCGGAATCTAACGCGTATAAATCTTTTTATCACGGCTAACTTATCACGTACATGTAAAATCTTGTGTATGCTTGTCATACTAATGTCCAGGGATGTCTCAATGTCACGGTATGTCACATGACGATCTTGCTTTATCAGCTCGCGCACAGTATCGATGTTTTTTGGTACAACAAACGATTTTGGACGACCTTCTTTAAATTCGACCGTGAACGAACGACGGCCACGACTAAATTCATTAAACCAGTGATATAAAATGGTTTTAGATCGTGTTCATCGTACGAAAATTCAATTTTTTAAATGAGACTAAATTGTGAAGTCACTAAAAAAGATTAACCCTTTACTGATAAACAAAGAAAAATAGTACTTTTGCGTGACCCTAATGTAACTGCGTTAATATCACTGTCATAATAATAATGCAATTATTGAAAAAACTCAAGTGAAATGCAAGTGGCTTGAGTCAACATGCTCAAGAAGTTATTTATCACTAATAACAAATTTGATATCATGTTAATCGCTGAAACTTATTCCACTAAAAGACGTTATGTAAAGATTTTATTCCTTTTCTTTTTCCTGTGGTGCTACCACAACCCAGTTTTTGATGTATAGTTATTCTTTAGAAATTTTTTCTTACATTCTTTTTGCTTTCTTACATTTCTTACCCACTATTTGCCCTTCCATGATTCTTCTTGGTATTTGGCTTTCTGGTATTCTCACGATGTGCTAGTCCCGAAATCCTCACATAGTCTACAATATCCAGATCTTTGTACAATCGCTTAAGTGCAAAGCTACACCTCCTCCAATTTTCTTTATCATTCACACCAAAAATTCTTCTGACTGTATTTCTTTACTGTAAGCTCTTCTGTTTTCGTCGTAAGATTTATTTATACGTCTTTTTTATTTATATTACTGCAATATAAATAAAAAAGTCTAATAAGATTTGGAATCTAAAAAAATACCATATACTGTGGTATATGGTATTTTTACCTTACCATACTGTCGAACCATACCATACTGTATATAGCATACTGTGGAAATATCATATCTAAAAAGATTAGATATGGTATTTCCACAGTATTCTATGAAGCTTTATGGGCAGTTTTATTGTTTTCTATAATTTAGTTTTACTGTTCTTATGTTGTGAAGAGAACATTTTGATCATGTAAGTGATTGCTACTTTTGTATCACTAAAACAGAAGAGATTTCAAAAAAGCAAAGCGATAATATTCAGTATCCAAATTTGCCTTCTACACTAAAGCCAGTTCCTCATAGCTAGGCACTACCAGTACCGATTGCGCCTTTAAACCTGGACAACATGTTTCCCGGTGATTCTAATTCTTCATCAAGATCTGATCCACAACTTCTTCAGAACACCCGTTATGACTCAATATTTTTAATCGGAACTTTTTGGTTCCAGACTTCAACAGTGGAACCTATTAGATAAAAATGCAAATGTTTCATTTTACCGAAAACGGAACATAACATTTTCAAGCTTTCATAAAATGGAAGAATCGCTATCGGTCTGTAGTGATATTATAGTCTGGTTTAAAGAATGAGTTTAATATGGAACATGTACCTTCCGAGTGGCGTATTTTCAATGATTGGTCGAAAAAACAAAAACCATTCTATTCTTTTAGCCCATTCAGTGACAATGAAAGAAATCTATTACATCTTAGCAACGATACTAAATCGCGTTAAATCTGAACAGTATCAGTGGGTATATTTGAGTGGATTTAAAAGTGAAGCGAGTATATTTCTCGGACTTCAAGCGGGTTTTACAAAGTATTGCTGTTTTTTGTGTCTATGGGACAGTAGGGCAACAGAAGAACATCGAAAGAAGTTCTTTTGAGCCTGGTGCTTCAAACCTAAAATATGCCACCCTTGTTAACTCAAAAAAAGGTGTTTTTAAGCCTCTTCATATTAAGCGTGAACTAATGAAAAACTTTGTCGACTACTGCTGGTTTTAAAAAAGAGATGTTGCTGTAAGACCTGGATCTTCACAAATAAAACAAAGGAGATGCTTGCAGTATTTAAAAGAGCAGTACTCTGAAGAATTTTTAGTGCTGCGAATGATAATGCAAATTGGAGGATCAGGCATAACTTCGAATTCAAGCAATTATATAAATAATTATAATGCAGACTATGTGAAAATTTAGGGACTTAGATGGGTGGGACAGTTGGCGAAAATGCCAGAAAGCCAAATTTCAAGAAGAATCATGGAGGAATAATTAGTGGGTAATAGAAAGAAAGGTAGACAAAAGACACGATGTTAGGACAATGTTAAAAGAGAAGGAGGATGATGGAGGCGAATGTTAAAGGAGGCCAAGGTTCCCTGGCGGACATGTAATTATGTTAGCATTAATAAGCAATGATATTTTTTAATAGTAAAATATAAACTTTGTATTTTAAAAATCAAATTAAAATGATATAATAAAAAAAAATAAAAATATTTTTAACAAAGTAATTCTATACCAAACATTCGTGTAGTATTAAATTACCTAAAACATTCCCTAAATAAATTTGTTTGCATTTTTAAAACCCGTTGTTGGGCTTGGCGCTGATAACACAAAAGATAATATCGTTACGCTTTGTAAAAGTCGTGGTTTTTTTTTACAAACATTTTCGGAACAAACATAATATAACAAGCAATATAAAAAAAAGTTATGTGAATTAGCTGGTATGCTATTCTGAGTTTAAAAAATTTATAATTTTTAAATATTGCCTATCACTTATTAAAAAGGTTATTGTTTAATACACACGAATATATACATATTTAAAATAAATTAAATTTTAACAAAAACGATAATACGCCAATAAATGCTGCAATGCAACTAATCGCCAATAAATGCTGCAAAAATGGGTTATCTGAAGAAAATAACAGACATCACTAAATATGAAAAAAAAAACAGAAATGAGGACATTGGAGCACCGTTTCCCAACCTGGGGGCCGTGACGCCTAGGGGCGCCGAGTTCAGGAATATGGGGGGGAAGGAAGGGAGTCGTTAAAAAAATAAGACCCGTATACGAAACATTATTTTATTAAATTATTTCTAATTTAAAAATAAGTGTTAGAAAATTAATTATTATCAGGTAAAAACAACATAATAAAATAACTTAACGCCCAACTAGGGAAAGAAAAAAAGTACAGGAAAACAGTCGGCAGTTTTCCCGCTCATAAATGGACTAACCATAATGGTAGAAAATTGGTTGAACTATGTTTGCAGTTTAATCTAAAAATAATGTCAACCCATTTTAAGAAGAAAATATCAAAACGAAACACGTACATGGGTGAATTTCAAATTGACCATGTTACCATGTCGTACCCCAATTATAACGAGATTTTGAATGTTCAAGTCAGGAATGGAGCTAACATAGACATGGATCACTGCTTGACTAGAATCAAACTTAGCTTAAAACCTCAAAAACTTATTCAAAAGAGACTGCTAATACCAAAGCTCGACCCAACGAAAATAAAACCAGCCCTTACAGAAGAGCTTGATAAACAACCAGCACAGAACTGGCAAGAATTAAAACAAAGAATTATTAAAACAGCCTTAAAGTTGGTCTCTTTAAAAAAAAAGGTAGAAAACATCCGTGGTGGGATGAAGTTTGCGAGCAAGCAGTATTAAGCCGAAGTAAAGCATTCACAGATTGGAACAGTCAAAAAACAGCGATAAATTATAACATCTTTTTGGAAGTAAGAAAAGAAACATCGAAGCTATTTAGACAAGCTAAAAGAAAATATGAAAACAATCAACTTAATGAAATAGAAAAAGAGTCCCAAAAAAATAACACCCAAAACTTTTACAAAACATTTAAAACTAAATTAACAGGCTGTCAACCGCAAAGTCTTTGCTTCCAAAACGAAAACGGACAATTAGCTCTAAATAACCAAGACAATTGCAAAGAACTTGCGAAATATTTTGAACAAATACTAAACTGCCCTGAGCCCTTAAACAAATTACCAACATTTAACCCTAAACAAACAAACCCTGATTCATTACCACCGAATGAAGATGAAATAATTAGGCAAATCAAGCGGCTTAAAAATAACAAAGCTTCTGGTGAAGATGGAATGACTGCTGAACTTTTGAAATCCGTTGGTCCAGGTACAATCAAGGAAATAACCAAAATTCTACAAGAGGTTTGGCGAACCGAACGGATTCCGGAAGATTGGAAAGATGCTCTAATCCATGCACTACATAAGAAAGGAGAGAGAACGGATGTAAGGAACTATAGAGGGATATCTCTTCTTCCAGTTTGTTACAATATTCTATCTCAATGTTTACTAGACAGAGCACAGGGATAGTTAGAATCTAAAATTGGTGAATATCAAGCATGTTTTCGACCTGGCAGATCCTGCCCTGAACAGATCCTGAATATAAAGTTGATCCTAAAACATCAAAAACTGTACAATAAAAATCTCGTCTGTACATTTGTGGATTTCAAATGTGGATTGTGGATTTATTCCGAATTTTGAAAGAACTAGGACTAGATCTGAAAACGCTGGCAATTATTAAAGCAACATTAACTAACACAAGGTCAAAAGTTAAATTCATGGGTCACATCTCAGAGCCCTTCGAAATTAAAACTGGAGTGAGACAAGGGGATGGACTCTCACCACTCTTATTTAACTGTGTTCTAGAAAAAGTAATACAGGAGTGGCGTGAAAAAAAGTCGGCCCTGAATATTGACCAGCCCATTAAACTGGGAATAACCAACATCAAAACTGATTGTCTGGCGTTTGCTGATGATCTAGCAATTTTGGCTCAAGATGTATTAAGGGCACAGAAACAGATTGAAATCCTAATAGAAACAGCAGAAAAGGAAGGACTCCAAATTACCTTTGAAAAGACACAATACATGACCTGCAACAGACTAAGAACACCATTTCTAAAAACAAGATATGGAAACATCAGTAGAGTCTCTCAATTCAAATATTTGGGTGAAATAATCGTGGAAAATGGGTTGAAAAAAGCGGCCAATAAGGGTAGATGTCAAAAAATGGAAACGGCAGTGACACTTACACAAAATATTTACAACAAAAAATGCCTATCTAAAAACACAAAACTGAGACATTACAATACAATTATTAAGCCAGAAACGGGGCAGAAACGCTCATTTTGAATAGAAAGGAGACATCGAAGACATTGAAAACAAGGAAAGAAAAATCTTAGGCCCCAAACAAATAAATGGCATAACATACCGACTCCGAGAAAACCAAGAAATCAAACAATACACAGATATACATATCGATATGAGAAAAAGAAGACTTAAGTTTTACGGACACATAAAACGGATGAATCCGAGTAGGCTAACTAGACAAATAGTCGAATTTTATGAAAATAGGAGTAGAGCTAGGAGTAGATATGACGACCGGGACACGGCTTTTTTTTCCCCCCTCTACTTCAACGACGCATAACTTGCTAAAATTTATATATATATATATATATATATATATATATTTTTTTTTTTTTTTAATTTTTTATGTACTCTCGAAATATGAATAAATAAGCCATAAAAAATGGATAGTAAAAATATCAATTGTTTTTTTTATGAATCCTTAAAAGCTCGAAATTCGGGTTTCTAGATTAGAATACCCCCTTATTGCGACGGTTGATTTTGGTTTTTAATTAAAAGTTTTTTTTACGTGGATCATCATTGCAAAACACATATAAGCAAATTAATTTCCAGTAATAATAGACGAATTTCTATATTTAGTTTTTAAAGCCACCATAGACGAGAAGCTTTTTTCACATAAGCAGGAAGTAGCAAAGGGGATCAATGTCTTCATAACTTCCGTTACTAGACTTCCATATTTACATCGACGTGGAAGCCAAAACTTATCTAAATATCGAATGAAAAATTGTAGTTGTAGAGTTTTGTCGCCCGATATTTCAATAAGTTGGTTGTAACTCTCAGTAGATAATTTAGCAGCTGCAACAACATTTTTATCAAACGGATTGAGAACTCATCTTATCATTTTTTGGACAAATCATTGTTGCTATCTGAAAACATTTCCACTAACTGAATGTTCAATTCGCGTAAATACGTTTCCATGCTCTCCAACGCGCGATCAATAACATCATTTTCTAAATTCATATTATTGGTAACATAATCCGAAGTTAAAGTGAACGAAGACGTTATGCTCCAAGTACTAAGCTTCTTGATGAATGAATGCATTGACTTTGTCTGTCATTAATAAAATGATTTTGTTACGGCCTTGTAAACTCGTATTCAAGTCATTCAAATGTGAAAATATATAGTTTTTTCATCCTGTAAAAACTCTGAAAAGGAGTTATTTTTTTCTGTAAAAAAGATTTTCAAATTCATATCGCAATTCAAAATGCCTCTTTAGAACTTGTCCTCGCGATAACCACCTGACTTCAGTATGGAAAAGTAGTGAGTTGTATTTGGCACTCATTTCTTCGCCCAATGAGGAAAGTAGTCTTCAATGGTCTGCTTTTAATAAAATTTGCAATTTTTACGGCTTCTGACAGAACATTTTGAAAACTATCTGGCATCTTTTTTGTAGCGTGCGTCGATTCAATATGTGGCATAATATTTTTTAATTTTATTATCATACCACTGTTCTTCCCCGTTATCGCTTTCGCGCCATCAGTACATACCGCAATGCATTTATTAAAGTCCACGTTTTCGTTTGGTGTTGCATCAATAAAAACTTTAAAGAATCCTTCGTCAGTTGCGCCACAATGGATAGATTTGAAAAAATAACATATTTTCTTTAATGGTCAATTAAAACAGTCAATTAAAGTCCTATCGGATAAAACACAAAAAGTTCGACACGTCTGTTGATTCGTCGAACTGAAAAGCAAACCATTCACTTGATTTATTTTGTGCGGTATTTCGGTATAAGTGTAGCGGCCCATTCACACATACATGAGTCATTGATGATCATTTAATACAAAGACAAATAGATAATTCGTTTTTTTTTTCACAATTCGTAAGCGTGTGAACCCGCTCGTAGGAGTTTAAACGCCATTTAAAAACAAAAACGATTCTTTATAAATCACGATGCTGAAAAAAGGATGAATCGTCGCCGTGTTAACCGGCCGATGTAATACTTTGATAAACGTCAAATTAACATATTGTAGTGAGAGAGTCGCAACGTTTTGTACTTACCTTTTTGGCGATTTAGTGGCTTGCGACACTAAAAAGGTTGAGAAACGATGCATTAGAGAAACGCTGAAACAACAGGGAATTATGGCCCTCTCAGAACATCTATATTTTTGGTTCGATCCATCTGCACCATCGAGGATAAAATTTTTCTTCTCGCTAAAATAATCTTTTGCCACTCCGAAGTCCGGGGCGTATTCTGTTGAGCGAACACCAAGCAGGTTGTTTTAATATAAGAGGTACGTAATGATTGTTTTCTTTTCCTTTGAATCCACTGAGTTTTGTTGACCAGACAATGAACATTAGATTCATTTTTTTTGAACATCTGTTTCCTGCAGGAAGGCGTGCACAAATAGCGCAGAATTTGAAGAGTTTTTTAAAATTAGCGACTTTTCTGATTTTGAATTGTTTGCCATTATTCAGAACTCTTTCTTTTGTCAAACAGTTGTCACCTTTATTTAGTTAGATTAATTAATTTAAAATGATCGACTACTAAGACCCTATCTGTAATATCGAGATTGGAAAATCTTTTTTCTTTCAATGCTAAAATATTTCCTTCTTCTTGCTCAATTAAAACACTTATACACCCTTTGAACAGTAGTTTATTGGCGTAAAAGCATACAAGTGCGCACTAAAATGTAATGAATTTAATAGTAAACAATCGCCTTTATCGTTTTGTAGTAGATGGAATTCAATGAAAGTCAACCAATAACAGGATAGACCTAGAAAAATATTTACATGAGTTGATACAAATTCTATTTAAGGTTTAGAATGAGAATAATGCGAATTTTTTATACTACTTTTTTTATTTTAGATAATATATATTAATTTACTGCCTCTATCTTTTTGTCGGAAATGTTACAGGTTTTTTTTGGCTTGGATATATCTGGTTGCATATGGTTTATATAATAAATATGAAAATAAATTTGAGTGCTGAAGAATAACATTTATTCAGTCTCATAGTTTTACCAGAAATTACGCTATACAACCGTTACATCTTAGGTCATACAGAAGAATAGATAACATAGGATTTTTTTAATATGGGTTTTTTTTTATTTTAAGTCAAACCAAACTAAAAACAACTACGTCAAACACATTCCCTTTATACCATTTCAATGTTATATAGTTTTCATCGTTAAATTCATAAAAAATAAGACAATTCTGTTGACTAATTATAAATAATCGATAATATGTAGTCAGAATGTAGATCTACTAAATATTTTCTGAATAAACGTAGAAGGATAAAACTTTTCTTAAAAGTTTAATAGAGGTTTTAACGCCGTGGATTTATAAGCGACCATCCTTATCAATGCAAAGTAAATGCAGATATATTCAAAATTATTTCAGAAGCATTTTGAATAACCTCGATCTTAATTCAACTACCATAATCCATATAATTATTGTAACGAAGATATTACGTTGTAAATAAAGGACGTTTCGGAGTAATTTCAATATTTTCATATGCATGCATTTTTTTACAGTCAACTTTTTAATTTACTAGCAGCAGTTTTTTTAATTAAATTAAAATATAAATCGGTTAAAATATATACGGGGCAATAACAAAAATATTACATCCAGTATATATATTTAAATCAGTATACATATTTAAAATAAATTAAAAAAAAAATATATATATATATATATATATATATATATATATATATATATATATATATATATATATATATATATATATATATATATATATATATATATATATATAGATGGTGATAGTTCACAATTCCTTATCAGCATTATCAGGTGCGACTTTTTTATATAAATATATGAGACAAACATTTAAACATAAAAAAAAAAGTTCGCACAGTTATTATACAACTTATTTTAACACAAATTGCATAATGACAATAGAATAAGTGGCAACTGTGGATCCAATAGAACCAATAATTCCCCAATTTAAAGCGAAGAATCCACCAGCATTGAAACTGATGTTTCGAGATTTGGCTTGATCTAATAATCCACAAATTTCTTTTCTAATGAAACTGGCATTTTCGTTATCAATATAATAAGGAAATGTGTTTAACAGGCGGTAGCATATCTGTGATGTCCTCTCTCCTTCTTCATAGAGATGTTCTCCTACCACTGCCATTAATGCAGCTTGAAACTAAAAAGAAGAAAAATATAACGTAACGTTAACAATCACATTTTATTTTAAATTTCAGTATACATATACATATACATATACATACATATACATACATATATATATATATATATATATATATATATATATATATATATATATATATACTATATATATATAGTATATATGTATATATATATATATATATATATATATATATATATATATATATATATATATATATATATATATATATATATATATATATATATATATATATATATATATATATATATATATATATATATATTAAAAACTGAGAATTTTTCTTACTCGGTTAACACTTGAAAATACACAAAAAAAATTATTTTTAAAAATGTTTAGCTCGTCGCGCCCTCTTGCGGTCGTTTTAGAAGCTTAAAAATATTTTTGGTGAATTTCTCACAGTCAGTTTTAGTATATTTTTTTCCGCAAAGCTGTGGGATAAATAGTTTTCAAGATACGGCCGCGATCCATCCTTAATGGGACACCTGGTATATATATATATATATATATATATATATATATATATATATATATATATATATATATATAAATATATATATATATATATATATATATATTATATATATATATATATATATATATCATATATATATATATATATATA
>JARFXV010002797.1:0-21447 GCA_031761425.1 Cosmopolites sordidus | reverse complement strand
AACATCAAATTGTTCTGGATTAAGCCGAAAAAAAATTTTGAATGAAGGAATATCTTCATTTCTTAATTCTCTACATAGTTGATTTGAAGCACCAAATTTCTTTCGCCTGTTTATCCAGCTTCGTACCCACACTCTTCTATTTGTTGGTATTTTCATTTTTTAACAGTTTTTTTGCTATTATTACTGCCAACATTGCACTAATAACACACACACCTTGTTCTAACCAAGCCATCTTTACAAATAGAGGCAGCAGATATCTTGAACCGTGTACACACGTCACCCATGTTACTTTCGAGGTGCGAGTCATGAATGCTCTTCACGCACGAGGTTTCTCGCATCGTGGTCACCGCTCCTAAAGGATTCCTCGTGTCGTGCTCGACAGGAGTATGGAGGATTTTACCACCCGTCTACAAGAATGGCTAGACAAAAATAGATGCCGCCTAAGTGATGTGATTTTTCGCACCTGACTGTGTTATGTATACTTTCGTTCGTTTAAAAATAAGAGTGTGTCAATTTTTTTCAAAAAAATCATACCTCCTGCCGGACCCTGTATTTCATGCACGTTTTCTGTATCATTTTTTTTAGTTACCTAGATATCAACTAGTTTCAAAATCTGTTAAGTCAGACACCCACTGAATCAAAACGCATCCGCATGACATGCGCACTCGTTGGACCGGTGATGATCGCATAACGTGACGTGCATCAGTTCCATCGGTGCGTTGAACTTCCAAATTTATGGGCGGGGGGAAGCACGCACCGGGCCAAGATCAATTATTCCCGAAAACGGTGAAAACAGGGAGTTGCCAGGGGAACGAGAAACTCCCTCTGACCACGGGAACACAATGCGTAAAATATGCGTCCGATAACTTGGCGTATGACGCAATGGCTTGTTATTTGTGCCCCTCTAAAAAACAGCGTTAGATCTTTACGGTGTTCTCTATACTGGGTGGTATTTTTGGTATTTTTTTTCTTCCCTTATTTGGGTTTTTCGCCACTATCTAAAACTCAAAAAATATCAAAAATACCTGTTCTTATTTAAAGAAAGACTCACTGAGTACAAACAAAAAACCAAACGGAGACACATTTCTCAGTGATTCTTTTTTGTAATAAATTTGCCTATAAAACAAAATTTTAAATATATAAAAATGATATAAAAAATTTTACAAACTTTTAACGTTAACCTTTCGGTTAACCCGTTTTCAAAACTAAACTAAAAAATAAATTATATTAATTTGTAATATATAAAATAACGAGTGATAGTAAAAATATTTTCTGGTATATGTTGATAAATCACTTTTAATAGTTAGAAAGAGATTAAAACATGACACAACATTAAAAGACCGCACTAAACTAAACATAAATACAATTTTGGAATTATTAACTCTGTGCTTAAAAACCACATATTTTCAATTAGAAAATGATTATTATCAACAAAATTTCGGAATGGCAATGGGTTCTTCTCTTTCTTCTTTGATGAGTAATATCTTTATGAAGGAACTTGAGAATGACATTAAATAAATCTCTTAAAAAGCCATTAATATGGCTTAGGTACGTTGATGATATTTTTGATATGGCAACATAGCATTGACGATCTAAATATTTTTTTACAAAATATAAATTCTCGAGAGCCTACAATTCAGTTTACTTTAGAGATGGAGAGGGAGAATAAATTGTCATTCCTCGATAGTTTAATAATAAAACGAAACAACAAATTAAAAACTACAGTTTACAGAAAACCGACAAACACAGATAGGTATCTCAATTTCTTTTCAAATCACTCAAAATCGGTCAAAATAGGAGTAATTAAAAGTTTATATGACAAAGCAAAACTTGTTTGTACCGACAGTGATACACTACAAAAAGAAACAAATCACATAAAACACATTTTAATAAAAAACAATTACCCAAAAAATTTTATAGATAAATCTAAAAATTTTGATACTAGACAAAACAGACAAATTATTAATAACAATAATAATAACTCCCAAACAATTAACCTCACAATTCCTTATATCGGCGGTATTTCTGACACAATTAAAAGAATAGGAAGTAAATACAACATAAAAACGGCATTTAAAACAAAAAATACTCTTAGATCTCTATTAACAAAGACTAAACCAAACAATATACAACAACATACTAAAAATGTGGTTTATAAAATTCCCTGCGAATGTGGCAAATTCTATATTGGTTAGACATCTAGACCGTTAGATGTTAGAATAAAAGAAAAACCTTCTTAGAAAGGGCGATTTTAATAAATCTAGAATTTGTCAACACGCATGGGAATCGGGCCATAAAATCAATTGGAATAATTCCAAAACGGTATTAAAAGAATCGGTAACAAAATATAGAAGATTAAAAGAAACCGCTTTAATTAATGTAAATAAAAATAACTGTATTGCTATGCCCTCGGTAGATTTAAATTCAGTATGGTTCCCGATTCTAAAGAATACAATTAAACACATTTAAATATTTGAATACACAATCAGTACAATAAATAATCACACAGTAAACATTACCTATATATATATTTTTGGTAGTATGTCACTGTCATGAAAATCTATTGTTGTCAATGTAAGTATCGTTGACATATACAAAAAAACATATTTACTTTCACTCGTTATTTTATATATTACAAATTAATATAATTTATTTTTTAGTTTAGTTTTGAGTTACCCTCCGGGGGGAGAGTACCCTCCGAAACGTTAACGTTAAAAGTTTGTAAAAATTTTTATAACATTTTTATATCTTTAAAATTTTGTTCGTTAGTACAAAATATATGAACACGCCACAATCATTCAGACATTACTTATATTTGAATATTTGAAAATTGTTCAAGTTTTTTTTTTGGATATGGAAGGAAAAGTGACACATTATTATCAACAAAAACATTTTTATTGAAAAAATAATGTTATAATCGCTGTAATTTTGTTGTTCAAACTTCATAAACTTTTTAAAACGTTCGATATTTATATATTAGGGGTACCCATAAGTAATGTAATTTTTCAATAATGTGCAAACTTATAGCGGGTCTTTCAAATTTGTTTGGCTTCTGATAAATGATGAACTCTTTTACACAAATATTTAAAACATTCACCATGGTTAGGTAAGACTTTTACAAATTGTTTCGTTAAGTTTTAACTTGATGTAGTAGTGGTAGAAGAATCTTTTTTTAGTCTACTAAAGTTTGATGCAAAATGTTCTTTTCACCAGGTGTTAAAGTTTTTCTTACGGACCATTATTTTTTGAACCAATGTTGATCCCTTGCTCTGCTGTCCCACTCACATATAAAAAATGAAAACTTTGTAAGTTCTTTTGTTGACCAAGGATTACGGAGACAACAAATCTCCACATAGCATTCAATCATGAGCTAGTTAGTTAATTTTCAGTAAAATTATGTTAAGATTTTCGTAAGTTCCCTTCATATGGACTGAATGAACAGGCAGTGAAGTATAAGTATTTCTGTTGTGCAACAGAACACCTTTTAAACTAGTTCTTGATGAGTCTATAAAAAACCTCCAATCTTCCTTCTCTTGTCTAGTACTCAATGCCAAATTCATTTAGACTTCCAATATCATGGCAGTAAACCAAATACTCTTTCTGCTTGAAAAACTGAACAATCTGTTGAATTATTGGTTCATAATGGTAAATAGATGTTCTAAATTCCAATAAATGTTTTTCTTTCAGCCTAGAACCAAGCAATTCTGCTTTTTCCTCAGTCAAACCCAAATCTCTCATTAAATCATTTAACTCACTTAATTTTGTAAACAATTGTTTTTAAATTTTCTGGAGAACATTGAAATTCACCATCACTCGATCGACTTTTATTAAATTCGAGACTGGACTGTAAAACGTCATCGCTAGGAAGTCCCGGTCCATATCCTACCGGCCGATTAGCTGAAGTAAGGTTAGGTTAGACAATTACATTCTTATTTTTGGAGTTCCAGAAACATCAACGCTGCAAAAATAACAATCGTTTGAATACTTTTTTTGCTCCCTCTATACCATGATTACTGCAAGTCTAAAAGATTTCTTTTCTTTCTTATATCATTTCCTAAGATCCTCGACACAGCCGATTTCCGATTTTCGATTTCTACACTAAAATAACTATAGACTAGAGCGGGGCTAGTTAAGTAACTTTTCGCTTGATCTCCCATAACTTTAAGAATATGCATCGGATTTAATTGATTCTTACTCTGTTAGGTTCGTAATTTACTCTTCTCCAAAACGTCTAGCGATGTAAAAACGATCCGAATACAAGTTTAAAAGTTATTTTCGGAAATGCAAGAGCGCTCCAAGTTGCTCCACTAGTGGGGCTAGTTGAGCATAGGTATGGGGTTAGTTGGGCAATAGCTAAAATCGACTTGATGACTGTATAGAATGATCGGAATACAAAATAATTGTAATCGATAAGCAAATATTTTTTTATGATGATTATTGTATACTCACATTGTTATTATATCTCTGGAAAAATAAAATTAAAATCAAACAAAATACAAAATTTCTAGTTTTTGGTTTATTATTGCACTTTTTATATTTAAAATTATATATTTAGAAATAATTATAAGGCAAATAAATATTAAATTAAAGTAGTAACTAATTATGAGATCAAGAATGTTGCTAGATGATAAATAATCCCAAATTATTAATCATCTTTGTCTCTCTATCAGAATTAATACAAACATATCTCTTTAAAATCATCCTGTTAACAATAAATTGTTTGTCTGCAGCATTTAGACTCATTTTCCCCCTCTACAGCTTTTGCTGCCTCACTCAATTATAAACTAGTAGCTAAACCTTTTGAAGTCTTTCTTTTATATGTACTTTTCTTTTATATGTATTAATATAAGAAATTTTATTAGTAAACTTTGTGTAGAATCATCACATGCACAAATTAATTGATGATTATTAATTAATTAAAGAAAAATTTGATTTTTTATAATGAACATCTAGTGGGGCTGGTTGACGCCCCACGCGCGTTGCTCAGCTAGCCCCAGTTGTGTCAACAAAATAAAAAATAGGTTATAAAAAAGTCATAAGAGTTAAAAATAAATAATCATCTATAATCGAAAGAACAATAATTAAGTAATCTTTAAATACTTATGTGGTCCGTATTAAATATTTTTATAAGAGTATAGTAGAAAAATTATGATGACCTGTAATATATTTTTTACGACGAAAAAAAAAACAAAGCGTTCTCTAATTTTATCGAAGCACCGGACAGCAATTGACAGCAGCGCTATGTATTCCCCTCCCATAACTCCTTCTTTTGTTGTAGGTTGCTTAGTGTTCGAGATATTTCGATTGCACAACTTTTCCCCGCTCTACGCTACTTCTTTTACAAAGTCAGTAATATTTCTTTGATGTTTTTAACTACAAACTCAGCACATATATAATCGACATGCAATATAAAGCACATGCAATGCAATGCGAGGTTATATTAACTAGAGGAAAACAAACAGCTGTGCCATTTATCAACACTGCGAACCTAATAACAATCGATTTTACTGCCAACCTTATAACATTCTGATTTTATTGCCAATATAATAACATTAGAGTGATAAAAAATAAACACACCAAGAAACATAGGAATTGGGTAAAATGATTTAAAAAGTTTTTTCATCGTTGGCTTGTGTAATTATTAAATATTATCTATGCAATTCTTTATATATTTTTTTTTGGTAATAATTGATTCTTTTTTAATTTAGTACTTTATTAAAATATTGCAACATTCTAAAATTAAAACACCTCCTACGCAAGAGCTTTATTGTTAAAAAACTTCTATAAATAGTAGTTACTTCAGAAGACGGTCTAATTTGTTCGCCAATTTCATATTTTGATTTTTTATTGAGTGTTCAGTACGGTACATCTCCCGCAGAAATAATAGCCCACTATTTCTCATCATTTCTTTGAGAATTTTCCAGAGATAAAACGCACGGCATGCTGTGCAGCTCAAGTCAAATAGGGTAATCATCAAGTTAGTGTGGCACGTGGGATATGACGTAGTCATTCAACTTTTTAGAAAATTAATGATGTTACAAGAATAGATTTTCATACATGATCTATTTTATATAGCGACGAACAAAAAAATGCTCTTCTATACGAAAAATAAATGTTATTGGATGAGAAGGAAACTAGGAAAATTTATTCGAGCTTTACACAAAATTGTCCATTCCCTCAGCCGCTACCCAAACCGTCAACAAGTGGCCCCTGCCTCAAATGTTAAGTTTCTCTATGAGTTATGTTGAAAACATTATGCACCACAATAGTGAAACATGTCAAATCAATCGTTTCGGCTTTGCTCGATCAACATAAATTTTGTTTTTTTTAATAGTCGAAAAATTTTATATATGTATGTACGAGTCCCAGATAAAAATGCACTATACAGGGATCTCGGAAACCTTAAGAGATACAGAGATGATTAAATTAGAAAAAAGTTGCACCTCATTGAACTCTGCAACGTCACGTCTTCAAATTTTAATTTCAAATTCCGAATATTTCCGAAGATATGTTGGAAAAACCGAATTTTCGTGATTTGGATTTTATTCGTTTCCGATTCTATTTGAAGAGATCTGTCAAAATCAATTTAACATTTTCATAGCAACTTTTCCTTCTCTACAAAGCGGTTTGTTTAGATTTTTGATCCGACGTTTTGGCTTTGCTCGATCATCATAAATTTTGTTTTTTTTTAAATAGTCGAAAAATTTTATTTTAGGTTTAGTAAATTCTATTTTTTATTCTGATTCCAACGACTTGTCACACTAAATATTTATTACACTCAAAAAAATAATTACACTACCTTGCAAAGGAAAAAAAGTGGCTATGAAAATGTCAATTTTATTTTGACATGTCTCCTCAAATAGAATCAGAAACGAATAAAATCCAAATTCGCGAAATTCGGTTTTTCCCACATATCTTCAGAGTTCAGTGAGGTGCAACTTTTTTCTAATTGAATCATTTCTGTCGTTTAATCATTATTCGTCTCTTGACTCGTTCAGACTCTTCATAGCACTGACAGAACATATGCCCTCCAATTGGAGGGATGGGTGGGGCTCGTCCCCAGTTAAGCAGCCAACAAGAATGCTTATTTAAGCGGAGACGCAGGTTGTTGTGTTGTGTGTCCCACATGAGATTGTGGAACTCAACAGTTAGGGGTATGATGACACTCAGATACTGTTGTCTCATTGGACGCAGTCCAAGGAAATCTAATACTGCATATATACGCCATCCGATGCACAGTAGGCGAGAGCGTAGGTTGTTGACTGTTGATAGAGTCTCCCTATTCCTGACGAGAGAGCATATGTCGGTGCCCTGAAGAGTCTGAACATCAAATGACATTATACTAAGAATTTGTGAATTAATAGTGAATTAATAAGAAAAAGGCTAAGAAACTTGGACTGAACGTCAACACAATAAAACAGAAATTAGCAGAAACTGCATTTTAGTGGCTGTTAACTTCAACGTTGGTTTCGATAATTTTGAACAGCCTCTCAATTTTCCAGATATGACTCGCATGATGCAAATAGGGCAAGGCTTACCCATTTGTCTTGCGGCTTTAGGTGTGGCTAATACAAATATCTAACTCGCGCGAAGCCACTGGCTTACGAGGCCCACGCCAAAGAAAAGACACTAGCTAAGCTAGTGGAGCTTCAGTTCCCTGTGGTATTTATGTTAAATTAGCTTCCTAATCAACGTTGATGAATAACCGTCCAGTTCACTTTAGCAAACTGTACTTTCCTATTTTCTGATGTCACTGCCTGTTGCCTAGAGATATCTAGGATGGGCTAGTTGAACATTCGTTCTATATTAATTCCCACTTCAAGATCATCAAGGTGAATTGTGGCTGTAGCTCCATCATATATCGATTCTAATAGGTTTACATAGGCTCTCTCTACACCTTGGCTTAGCAGTGCATCCATTATCGCATGCTTTGAGATGGAAAAAGCATTTTTCGTAGTCGATAAAAGCCAAGCACAGTGGCATGGTGTATGCGTTGTGCCTTTCTATGACCTGCTGCACAACCTGGATGTGATCCATTGTACTGAATCTACTTCTGAATCCTGCTTGTTCTCTTGGTTGTGCGTCATTCAGTTTTTTTAATATTCTTTTAGAAATTATCTTAGTGAAAACTTTGTACATCACTGATAGGATGCTTATTGGACGGTAGTTCTTTAAATCTTCCTGTGCTCCTTTTTTATGTAAAAGGATCACTTCTGCATTTTCCATAAGTCAGGTACTTTTTGTTCCTTGAGGCATTTTGAGTATAATTTTGCCAGTGTTTTATGTAACGTCCGACCACCAGCTTTTAGCATTTCGACAGTTACACTATCCTTTCCGGGAGCCTTGCCGTTCTTCATCAATTCTATAGCATTTGTTACTTCCTCCACTAGGATATCTGGCATTATATATTGTTCTTCCGTGGGTATTGCTGTCCCTGACTGGCTCTGATCTTCATATAACTGGGAATAAAACCTTCTGACAATCTCTAACATTTGGGTACGCGCCCTGCACACTGTGCCATCCTCACGCTTTAAAGCATATAAAATAAAAAGCATAATAAATATATAAATGATTAAATATACTTAAATAAGTTCTGATTATGGAATATGCAGACCTTTTCGTGGGAACTTATATTTTCGCGGGAAAAATATTTATTTTGGACCCTTTCAAGTGGAGTCGTGGACGTTCGTTATTGAATATTTATTAACCAGAAAACATACACAGGACTAAAAAGTACAATAGCAAAAATAAAGTGTTGACGTCTTTAAGTAGCCAATTGTTCAATATAGCAGAAACATCTGGGTGATATAACTCGAGTTAATTCCATTTTTTTGACTGAGATTAAATCAAGTCACTAACAATAATGTCAAATTTTACGATGCATATGTCAGCTGTCACCTAGCAACACCATTGGGGCCAATTTCGAATGCATAAATAGCAACCCTCATAGATTCTGCAAGCATTCATGTTTCCAGTATTTAGACAATTGAGTATGATAATTCCCCCTTATTTATTAATTCTGAAATTTCCAACTTATAATATTTATGCAACTATTATATTAAAATATACAAACACAACGTTTTCAATAGATAAAATGAAAATTAATGCGTTCTGATATCTCGATTTGATGTATTTTTTCCCGCGATGATTATTTTCTTTTTGGTATATATTTGGACTGGATCAAGAGAGGAAAAAAAGCGTTTGAGTTGTTATGCAACGCAGCGCATTCTTTTCCTGTCGAAAAATGGCGGTCATCGACCTGACATTCGTCTTTTTGACGTGCGGTTTACGCCGACCCGAACGGCCTTTTTCAGCTGTGGAAATTCGACTGTGACTATGAATAATTTTATTAAGAAAACTTGTTTCGTTCAATCGATTTGTCATTGATGTTAGAAACGAAACCGAACTAAATTATTCGGAAAGGAAAACACATTTTTTTGTCAGTGCGATTGTTGATTTTTGCTTTTTGATATATGATCTGACCAGGAAAAAATGTTGTAACCTATAGATTTCCAGACGCCAGGTTTCACAAATTCCATCATAGTGGTTTTTATTTATTTTAACTTTGTTTTTAATGTCTTCGGAATACCGTAAATATAATTCGAATTCTTATTAACTCTTCTTAAAAAACTAAAATAAGAGCGGTAGAGTTTAAATATCTACGCACAGTAAAGGGACTAACAAGGCAGGGCAGAATTAGAAATTAAATAATTAGAAAATATTTGGTCATAAAATCCATAGAAGAATATATAGAACAAAGACAATTAGGATAGTGGGGACATTTCCAAGGAATGGGCAATACAGTACAGTACAGTACAGTACAGTACAACACAGCACAGCACAGCACAGCACAGCACAGCACAGCACAGCACAGCACAGCACAGCACAGCACAGCACAGCACAGCACAGCACAGCACAGCACAGCACAGCACAGCACAGCACCGAACAGCACAGCACAGCACAGCACAGCACAGCACAGCACAGCACAGCACAGCACAGCACAGCACAGCACAGCACAGCACAGCACAGCACAGCACAGCACAGCACAGCACAGCACAGCACAGCACAGCACAGCACAGCACAGCACAGCACAGCACAGCACAGCACAGCACAGCACAGCACAGCACAGCACAGCACAGCACAGCACAGCACAGCACAGCACAGCACAGCACAGCACAGCACAGCACAGCACAGCACAGCACAGCACAGCACAGCACAGCACAGCACATCACAGCACAGCACAGCACAGCACAGCACAGCACAGCACAGCACAGCACAGCACAGCACAGCACAGCACAGCACAGCACAGCACAGCACAGCACAGCACAGCACAGCACAGCACTGCACTGCACAGCAGAGTAGAGTACAGTACAATACAATACAATAGAGTAAATTAGAGTAGAATTACAGTTCAGTACAGTACAGTGCAGTACAGTACAGTGCAGTACAGTACAGTATATTATATTACAGTACATTACAGTATATTACAGTACAGTACAGCATATTACAGTACAGTACAGTACAGTGCAGTACGGCAAAAGGTACAGTATTGCTATGCATTTCAATGCAATGTAAAGTGACCATAGAATAGAATGAGCTAATAAACTGTCGAAGAAAATGTACAATAATGGTAACATCTAAGAGGGGCAAAGTGAAGTCTGAAAGCTGCTTCAGTGGGGCAGCGATTTTGAGATTGCTTTGTTGAACCGCTTTGCTGTGTTGGAAGACGGAAGACCCAGATTAGAAGAAAATAACAGATCATTGATTTAATGAAGAAACGCCGACAATAAGGAATGCAGGTAGTCTTATTGATATAATTGAGTACCTTGAGCTATGTAAACTATAGGAAATCGTAGTCGAGAAGAAACGCGTCGGTTCAACGTACAGCTAGTGAAAAAATACTAGAAAAAACAATGGAATAGAAGCTAAGGAGACACTAATGTTTGCATTAATGCGTGAGGATGGCACAGTATGCAGAGAGCTCATATTTATTAGAGATTTTATATGAATATTTAGCAGTAAAAAGAAATTTTTGTTCCCGTCGCTGAGAATATTTGAAAAACAATAAAACCATTTTCAATGATAAATATTTCTTTTTATTTATAATATTATTCCGGATACATAAATAGCAATATATATATATATATATATATATATATATATATATATATATATATATATATATATATATATATTATATTATATTATATTATATAGAATATTTAAAATATAATTCTAAAAGTAACTTTCACATATAGCTTGCTGGAAATATGGAAATATGGAATGCATTATTAATAACACAACCCTTCATTGCTCCACTCTGAAGTAAATAAACGAGTCCAATATGAACGAAAATAAAAGTAAAATATCAGCTTCATACGAGCAAACGTTTGGTTTTAACATCGTTTATGTGCATCATGTAACACTTAACCTACTTTCATTAGTATTAATGAACTACTCCATAAAATATTTATTAAGGCTGTTTGTTAAGCAAGCTATCTTGAATTAGAATGTGAATAAAAGTTGTAGTTCGTATTCCGGTTCATTAAAATAGTAGAATTTGAAATAATTAACTCAAAACTCTTTACTGAAAACTAATGATATATGTGTCCGATCAATAGAATGTTGGGGAGGGAATAGAGAATCTGAATGATTTTTTCTCTATTTCCTATACCTAAGTTGTGAAGGAAGTATCATACGGAAACAAACTGGATAAAACAATAACATTACAGGATATATCAGAGATCGTAGCATGAAGGATAATAAAAGAACTTTTTATAGGTATTTACGCGGTGTCTAAGGGCTGGTTCTACAATGCAAGATTATACAAGGTATAAGCTATACTTGGAATAAAATTTGAAACGCCGGGCGGGTGTTTACGGGCGTTTTAAATTCTATTCCAAGTATAGCTTATATCTGGTATATTCTTGCATTATAGAACCGGCCCTAAGTCGATCGTCCCACGGTACTGGCCCCAAAGCGGTAATGTGGTTTAAGTCCCTCTCTCGATGTGAATGTTTGTGTTTCAGTAAACAGTCTACGCGAACTTTAACTGAAGTTATTGAGGAAAATATGTAAGTTCAATTTAAATATTGCCATGACGATAGGAGCCGGATTTTTTAAGTATCATAGTACGAAGTCATACAACAAATTATGTTTTTAATCGTGAAGGTGCGCTAGAACGGTTTCAAGTGCTGCTCATGCGTTTATTTTTAAACTAGATTACTAAACTAATATAAATAAAACAGTTCATCTCAATACGTCAAGCAGTCAAACATGGAGAGGGCTAATAAAGAGAATCGAGTCGCTGTTTAACGCTTTACAAGTGAAATTAATCTGCAATGAATCATTTAAAAAAATCGTTTATCACGCTGTGAAACGACACAGTGAGATCTCCTGTGTCTACAATACAACAGGACGTGGCTGACTTCGCTAAACCAGGACCTCAGTAGTTGTCAAAGCGCTCGCTGAAATAATTCGGAAGAGTCTGCTCCGAAAATAGAAAACCATAGTCCGAGAGATGAAAATATCGCCGAGGATTATGTAGGAAAGATCTACTGGATAGCGATTAACGACAGCTCTACATAACATAAAAGCCATGAGAGCAAAAGCGCTACTTCATCTGTATGCGAACGAAGGGCAGAAAGACAAGAAAATATTTTCAACATAGGAACAGATTTTCACTGTTAAAGAAAAATTCAACCTGCAAAATGACGGAATTTAGACTCATATGAGGGTTACTAATTAAATATCTGGAATTGGCATTACTAATGTTATTAGGCGCCATCTGACATATACATCGAAAAGTTTGACATTGTTGACTGTATATATACTCAGAACGTTTTGTAAAACGAACGCTGTTGGTGTTGTTTAGTGACTTGAAAATGTCATCTCAGTCAAAACATAGAATTAACTCGTGAGCATTTTCATGAGAGGATTTACTACGACTTTCGACTTGATTATCTCAACAACATTGCATCGATGCGATGAAGCATCATCTAAAACTGCTGTATATCAATATACTGTATAAATTCTGTATATCAATATACTGTATATCAATATCAATATACAAGGAAAAGGTTTGCGCGCATTGGATTCCGCATAATTTGAAAATCGTTCAATAAAGCTCATGTCAATTAGTGCAAAGAAATGCTCAAAAAATTTATCGTGGTGCGTCAAAAAACGTATGTATATCTACACAGGTATATCTACACAGGTGATGAATCTTCGATTTAGGCGTATGAGCCCGAAATGAAATAGCAGTCCACTGTATGGATCTTTCAACATGAGCCAAACCCAATAAAAGTTGTTCGCGCAAGAAGCACTTCGAAATAAATGGTCGTATGTTTTTTTTGGGATAAATGGACCCGTGGCTACAGTGCCACTAGAGAATCATAGAACGGTCAATTCTGCATGATACACAATCATTTGTTTACCAGAAGTCTTTGAAGAAAAAATCATCCAGCGACGCAAGATCATTCTTCTCCATGACAACGCCACCGCTCACGGATCGGGCCCAATAATTTATTAATTGACCGGTCAAAAGATCGAATTGATGAGTTATCCGCCGTACGGTCCTGATTTGGCACCCAATGGTTTATTTTTTTCTCGTCCGCAAAGAATAATCTACGTGGTCAATGATTTTCGACACTAGAAGAACCGGTTGATGCCTTCAAAATGCATATTTGGACATACCTCAATCAGAATGGAAATAGTGCTATGAAAATTGGTTCAAACGTATGCAAAAGTGTATCGATTATCGCGGAGAACATGTTGAAAATCAATAAAACCATTTTCAATGATAAATATTTGTTTTTATTTATTAATCCGGATACATAAATAGCAAACCTCGTATCTCCTGGGAAGCGGTTGAAAAAATTGGAAAATCGGAAAGAGATTATCATCGAACTTCAGTGATGATTTGGTGGGGAGTGTCGTACGATGACGTCACTCAACTGCCTTTCTTCGAGCAAGAGTTTAAAACGCATGCACAAAGTGTCAATGCGATATTTTGGAGAAGGGAGCAAATCGGCTTAATAACACAGCAATATTCAACGCCAAGATTCAGCCAATTCGTTTGAGTTAATCACTGCAAAGATTAAAGTAAGTCCAGGCCTCAATCCACTGGACCATCGGTTGTGGAACGTTTTAAAAGAAAGTATTATCCTTGGAAGTGGTGCCTGTGGTGGTCGATAAGTGGCTGGATCGTTTGAGGAAGTGAAACCAACGGGTGGATATTTCCAATAAGCTTTATATTTTACATACATTAAATTTCTCTTTGTTTTTCTATAATCTTTACACTTATGTAAAAGGGACAGACCTTATGACAGGAGTACGTATTTACTAGAAGTTCATCAAAAGTGATAATAAGAAAAGAGTTTATAAGTTGTTTTCTCTATTACTCTATTTAGAGCCAAACAAAAAATTTAAATTAATGAGAGTTGAAAGTCCCGCCCCTCGTCCACTTGTATTTCTATTGACCCAGTTTTTTTCTAATGGCCGTTGTATATCGGCTTGGGAAATTCCACTCCCATCACGCTAATTAAAAATAAAATATGGGTAAAATCGATTGAAGAGACCATCCATAGTGAAAGTAAAAGGGAATCCGATTTTAGAATAAGCCAGAGCTTATCGGAGCTTTTCCCCTCGCGACGTTGCCAAACGTTTAGTTTTTTTTGTAATGATATAAACCAGTGTTGTGGATATCCTGAGTTTTCTAAATTGACATGGAGAAAATATTTAAATGTACAGGGTTATCAATTTTGTGTTTCGGAAATTACAGCCAAGTATTTTGACAACCGTCAAACTTAAATATCATCCAAAGTGTGATTTGTTTAATTTAACGTTTGCGATTTTACAATATGGATCGTTTAACCACCGAAAAACGTGTTAGAATTGTTAAAAGTTTTTATAAAAATTGTGATTCTACACCATCCACGTTTCGCGCCTTACGAGCAGAATGTGGTCAACATAATCGTTGTTCTAAACGCACAATTTCCAATAGAGTCAAGAAATTTTAAAATACTGGGTCTGTTACGAATGTTGTAATATATATATATATATATATATATATATATATATATATATATATATATATATATATATATATATAAAGTGTGGCTAAAGACCCAAATTTATCGATTCCCCGGCGTTCACTGTCTGTGGGGTTGACTTACCGCACATTTTGTTATTTTGCATTTGGACTTGCATCTTCATCCTTACAAAGGTCAACTCGCGCAAGAATTGAAGCCCGTCGACCATGGAATGCATCGAGAATAGGCCGATTGCGTGCTTGAACATTCACCTGATTTTTCGAATAAAATATTCTTCAGCGATCAGGTTCATTTCTCACTAGCGGATATGTAAGTAGCACGGATGTTGACCGCGTTCGCCAGTCTGTTACAAACGATCCACGGCAGTCTTTACGACTCCTCGCAGCTTCTCTACATTTGCATAGATCCACGATTCATTGCATTATTCGCAAATATTTACATTTCCATCTCTACAAAATTGTTATTGTGCAAGAGATGACGACGGATGATCCAGTTAAACGAGTCGAATTCTGCAGGACAATGAAAAATCATTTTAGGAGCTTTAATAACATTTGGTTTTCTGATGAATCGAATTTCCACATCAAAGGCCACGTGAATAAACAAAATTGCAGATATTAGGCTCCCGACAATCCGCTGGAACTGCACCAGAAACCACTACACTCGCCTAAGGTTCTTGTTTGGGCAGCCATATCAAGCGAAGGAATTATCGGTCCCTACTTATTTGAGGACAACCGTAGTCGTGCTCAGAATGTTAATTCCGATCTTTATTGTCATATGATCCCGACTTTTTTGGCTCCTGAAATGTAAAACTCGATTGACTATAAATGATTAGACAGGTCGATTATATTATGATTAGACAGGTCGACAAAATTTTTTTTTTGGTTTCTGTTCTAATGCTTGCATTCTGATTCTAGATTCTGATTCATCGAAAAACGCTTAAATTTCCATTTTTAGCTTTTAAAGTCTGATTTACGTCGATAAGTAAGTTTTGAAGATTTTTATTGATTTTATGAGCAATAGATGGCAGCACTTTGATCAACTCGATAGCAAACTGTATATTATTTGTGAAGGGGACACTATTGAGTGTTTACTTGTTTATCACAGCTGTAATAACCGCACTTGTGTATTACTCAGTTAGAAAATGGCGTTAAGACAGTGTAAACAGGATGTTGATTCATTCTGTTTTATTTGCGGTGAATTTATTAAAGTAAGAACCAAAAAATTTGCTTTGGTAACAAATTTGAAGCTTTGCGAAGCTTATACAGCTTATTTTAACCTCAAAATCCGGAATCAAGATGAAAATTGGGTACCTCACTTTGCCTGTTTTAATTGCAAAAATACTTTAAAAGATAAAAAACTAAAATTTAAAATTTTCAAAAATGTCGAACATAACATTCTTAATTTTGTACGCATAAAACTTAAATTACAGTAGTTGTTTTGGTTATTTCTAGCCTGGTACCGAGGAGAAAAACGACACATGAAGTTTACAGTGCCAAGACTTTGGAGTGAACCTAGTGATCATGTGCAAGACTGTTATTTTTGTATCGTTAATCCAAGTAAGCGTCGATCTGGTAAAAATGCTGAAAGGATTTTATATCCTGATCTTCCATCAACGTCTTCTCCGATACCTCATGGTAAAAATTTTCCCTTTCCATCTCGCTCAGAATTAGATAATTTCGGAATTCAATCGTCGCAAAATTCAACAGAATCCAGTACACTGCTTACCAACACCGATGATAATGAAATCATAATAAAGTCACAAAGTTTTGGACAACAATTCATCAGCTCCACAGAATTTAATGATTTAGTACGAGACCTAAACCTACCCAAGAATAAAGCAGAGCTTTTAGGTTCACGATTGATACAGTGGGATTTGCTTGAAGACGATGTGAAAATAACTGATCAAAGAGAGCGCCATAAAATTTGTTCATGTTTTTTCACCAAAGAAGCCGGACTTTGTTACTGTAATAGCGTGACTGATTTGTTCGAGAAAATTGGAATACCATGCATACCTTCTGACTGGCGGCTTTTCAGCGATAGCTTTTCAAAAAGTTTAAAACCAGTTCTTCTTCACAATGGAAACTTATTCCCTAGTCTTCCCAAAGACATTCTGTAATGCTTAAGGAAAGTTACGTTAGTGTGAAAATGGTAGTGGAAAACTTATAATATACAGAATAGCATTAGCTGGTAATAGATGATTTTAAGATGGTTGGTAAGGCGAGTATACTAAATACTCTTGTCACCTTTGCTTATGGGATAGCAGAGCAGATTCAGTACATTACCAATGGCGTATATGGACTAATCGAGTCGAATTTCAGATAGGAAAACATTATGTGAAGTCGGAACCAACTGTAGAACCTAAAATATATATTTTTGCTGCCCATACATATAAAATTAGGTCTAATGAAGGAATTTGTGAAAGCTCTGGATCCAAAGTCTGAAGCTTTTGAATATTTAAAGGGATTTTTTCCGAAATTATCTGAAGCTAAAGTTAAAGCGGGTATTTTCGTCGGACCACAAATAAAACAAATAATGAGCAATGATGATTTCACAGGATTCCTCATTGCTCATGAAAAACAAGCCTGGGAGAGTCTTAAAGCAGTTGTTAATGGATTTCTTAGAAACAACAGAGCTAACAAATATAAAGAATTGATTGAAATTATTCTTGAAAGCTTTAAAATTATGAGCTGCAGAATGTCCCATAAACTTTGTATGCTACATTTTCACCTAGACCAATTTAAAGATAATATGGATGCCTTCTCAGAGGAGCAAGGCGAACGTTTTCACCAAGATGTGATGGACTTTGAACAACATTACCAAGGGCAGTTCAACGAGAATATGATGGGATATTACATTTGGGGTTTAATACGAGAAAGCCCATACAAACATAAGAGAACTACTAAAAATATTCATTTTTGAACATGATTTTTTGTTATTTTACATTTATGTGCTATCACAATTCTTGAATTAAAAAGTGTCTGATATTCAGCAAAAACTTTTCTAATCGTAATTTAAAATTAAATTAAAAAAACATAAAAATCAGTCATTTTTCTTGAAAATTAGAAAAAAATGCTCTAGTTTTTACAAAAGCAAACTTTGATCAGAAAAATTATTTTTTCCTTTGTTTGTAACGTAGGAGAAGGGTCTGGGTCTGCCAACAATCGTGTCGACCCGTGTTACTTAGCAGCTCTTCACGATTTATTCACTGAAAAAGTGATTAGTTGCCGAGCGAACATCAATTGGCCACCGAGGAGTCCAGATGTAACACCTGCTGATTTTTTTCGTATGGTGTTACCTAAACAGTAAGGTTTTCAACTCATTACCACCTAACTTAAATTTTTTTAAGCCAAGAATAACAGACGCGATTCTAAGCAATGCTCCAGCGAGTGATTGAAAATTTCATTTCCAGGCTAGATGAATGTGAAGAAGAGGATGGTGCGCATTTACGGATGATTGTTTTCCATAAATAAAAATTCAAAAACTACTGCGTAATTTAACAGCAACTGAATAAGTTTGAGTTAGTTCTGATGGTTTATTTTTGTATTTTTGACCCCCTTTTATTATGTATGATAAATTAATTAAAAATATATGACATTTTTGAAAATTACAAAAACAGTCTTTAAATCTAAAGCAATAAAACTAGTTTGGGATAATTTAAGCTGATTTTATTAAATACACTAATCTAGATTTTTTTTCTTTTGATCTAAATTTGTAGTTTAATTTTAAATAGCAATGAAAATAATCTACGACATTGACCGGTATTCCCGAGTGAAGCTTCAATGATAACGACGTAGAATACTTGAACACATAAAACAATACTAAAAAGGGCAGTTTTCGAAGAAGAACTGGCAACGCGCATTCGAAATAGTTACGCAAAATCAATCCAGGGCACGCAACCTGCGTAGTAAGAAAGACGCACACGGTCCCTCAACCGTCCAAAAATTGTTTCTCTGCACGAAAAAGGATTCTCTATTAGTCAGAGATGGACTAAGCAAATTAATACTATTCCTTAATGCCGTCTTGTTTGATAAAAAGTTTATAAGGGAACATCATTCCTGAAAGTATACAGATTAGTGGTTTTAATTTTTTCAGAAAAATTATACTGTGAGTTTGGTGAATCGTTTGCCAAATTAAAATGACTGATAGGAGGGGGTCTTTTGTTATCGCCTCAGTCTCCATAAAGCATTATTGGGCCCACAGGGTTTTTTATATTAATTTTTAAATCTTTTTTGACAAATTCCTAAAGTCAGCATTAAAACTTGAAACTAATAAAAAGTTATTCGTACATTCGCCTAATTATTTTTTTTAATTTTAATGTGTAATGTTGTAGGGTTCTATGAAAATTACATGCAACCGACATCTAGTTTTTTATGGACTCGCAAAGTTTTTCGAAGAAGTAAAAATAAAATTAAAGCTGAACTTTAAATTGCATATAAAAAGAAACTAAAAAGTATCATGTTCTTCGAATTCTTTAAAAAAATATCTGTTTTATACTATTTCTAACCGTATGCATTCATGCCATTAAAACGTTTTACTAACTTCACTAATTTGCCAACTATGTGTATCGGGACGCACTGTCAAAAAAATAGTCTGAGTAAGGGTAAAATTACTCCGAATTACCATCCGAAGAAGCTACAGTGTAGCGAAACGCTTTATTTTTTAGAGAAAAATATAAGTGGAAATTAGAGAACTTTGTTTTTTTTATACAATTTAGTATGAATTTCCATCAAGAAAAATATCACAACCATCCTCAATTGAAAACTCACTTCAAAGGATACCATTTTGGGACATTGGAGAACATTGAAAAGCCCGTAACCGCCCGCCTGAAGCGATTCCAGTATCTGAGTTTCAGCAACGTTATAAGGAGTGGACAAATCTTCACCAGGGATGAGTGGCTTCTCAAGGTGGCTACTTTGATGGAGATAATGTTGAATTCTAATTTTAGTTCAATAAAAAAACTATAAAAATCAATCACATTATTTTATTTGCGTTTTTTGTAAGAAATATTTTTGTTTAGTAAATATTTTTCAGACATCGATCTCTAATAAAACGATAGGTGCATCGTTTGTTTAGAAGGCCTTTTAGCATACAAATATAAGAAATATGTTTGTTTAATTTACATCTTCCGGTCTCTTGTCCCATCTCAGGCAAAACGATAGTTTTATCGCCTTTTTCGTTGGTAAAGATGGTTTTTGTCACATTGGGCCAGATGCTGACTATATTTCATTTTTCGCTTTATTGATACTGGGTTGTGTTGTGTTTATACCCAATATAAGTTCGCCTGTTCTATATAAAAGCTTCGATAAAACTTAAGGGTAGTTAACCGCCAGATGTTTGATAATGGTGGGGCATCTTTAGAGATGGCTTTATTTCAGTATTTGAAACCAATATTTTCATTTATACTGTGAACAAGTGTAGTGTCGTGTCGTTCCCAAATGTGTGTGGTGAGTGTATCACTGAACACTTTGTTATCTATTAACTTTTATTGGCTGTGAGTTTGTCACTGAACACTTTAATTTCTATCGTTTTATATTAGTTTTGAGATGTATTTAAAGATCTATTATTTCTATATAATGTGTTCATTAATATTAAATGATTACTATATAAATGAATTTTTCACTGAACACTTTATCTTCTACTGATTTTGGTAGTTTTGATAAGTATTTAAAGATTACTTCTGTTTCTTTTTCCCTCAGGAAACTGTTCTGATTATTATCAAATATTCAAGTACAATTGAATTAAATCTGTTCGTGTTCATTGTTAGTGTTAATATAATATTTAAAACAGTGGTTCTTTATTAATGTTTTGATCAATACTAAATGATTTCTATTTAAGTCAATATCCAAACTTTGTTTGAGTACTGGCATCAGCATATTCATATGATTTAAAATTTAATTGAGAGATGAAATTGTCGCGCGCTCTCCCTTCAATACCATGAAGTGGGTAAATGCTGTTTTGCTTTTCTAGTATCTGGAGAGGGTACATCGCGCGCTCTCCCTTTGTACCCATTGCACAAATCAGTACTAGAGGTTACACCGTAGGGTGTAGTTGGATAGTCCATTATGTTTTGTTTAGTTCTTTGGGTGGCTATTTGGGTGGGTATGATACCCCGTTCATATCCGAAGCTGGCGCTATTGCGCGTTCTTCCCTCAGTGTCAGGAACAGTACCCAGAATGATAATTTTACTATTGACTGATAAAATTAGCATTGTTGAAAATGTATGATCTGTAATTTAATAAATATCGAGAGATCATTGCTGAAAGTATATGATCTGTAATTTAATAAATATTGAGAGATCTTTATGGTGTTGTCGCTCGCTCTCCCTTCAATACCACGAAGTGGGTAAATGCTGTTTTGCTTTTCTAGTATCTGGAGAGGGTACATCGCGCGCTCT
>JARFXV010002796.1:0-34548 GCA_031761425.1 Cosmopolites sordidus | reverse complement strand
ATCAGGTGGTTCAGTTTCATCACCATAGGACCACTTTAGATTTTTTGCAAATTTTCACAGGGCTTAATATTTTTCGACAAATGACAAAAAATAAATATCGCTGATTTCGGGATATTTGGTGCTCCGAAACGCGTACTTTCCGAATCTGTCCGCAAAACTTCGATAAAACGTCTAGTTGCCGAGATATGAGCTTTTGAAAATTCGAAAAAATCAAAAAAATCCAAAAGGATAAAAAATTTTTCGCGAATATTTCAAAAACTATTAGAGACAGCGATGTGTGTTTTTCACCGGTCGATTCTACGTAAAATTATCTATCAGGTGGTTCAGTTTCATCACCGTAAGACCACTTTTCATTTTTTCCGAATTTTCACAGGGGGGGCTGGCGTAACATTTTTCGACAAATGACAAAAAAGAAATATCGCTGTTTACGGGATATTTGGTGCTCCGAAACGCGTACTTTCCGAATCTGGCCGCAAAACTTCGATAAAACGTCTAGTTGCCGACATATGAGGCCTTTGAAAATTCGAAAAAGTCAAAAAATCCAAAACGATAAACATTTTTTCGCGAATATTTCAAAAACTATTAGAGATAGCGATGTGTGCTTTTCGCCAGTCGATTCTACGTAAAATTATCTATCAGGTGGTTCAGTTTCATCACCGTAGGACCACTTTTCATTTTTTCCGAATTTTCACAGAGGGGGGTGGCGTAAAATTTTTCGACAAATGACAAAAAAAATAAATATCGCTGATTACGGGATATTTGGTGCTCCGAAACGCGTACTTTCCGAATCTGGCCGCAAAACTTCGATAAAACGTCTAGTTGCCGAGATATGAGCTTTTTGAAAATTCGAAAAAGTCAAAAATTCCAAAACGATAAACATTTTTCGCGAATATTTCAAAAAACTATTAGAGATAGCGATGTGTGTTTTTCACCGGTCGTTTCTACGTAAAATTATCTATCAGGTGGTTCAGTTTCATCGCCGTAGGACCACTTTTCATTTTTTCCGAATTTTCACAGGGGGGTTGGCGTAAAATTTTTCGACAAATGACAAAAAAAATAAATATCGCTGATTAAAGGGATATTTGGTGCTCCGAAACGCGTACTTTCCGAATCTGGCCGCAAAACTTCGATAAAACGACTAGTTGCCGAGATATGAGCTTTTGAAAATTCGAAAAAGTCAAAAAATCCAAAACGATAAACATTTTTGGCGAATATTTCAAAAACTATTAGAGATAGCGATGTGTGCTTTTCACCAGTCGATTCTACGTAAAATTATCTATCAGGTGGTTCAGTTTCATGACCGTAGTACCACTTTTAGATTTTTTGCAAATTTTCACAGGGCTTAAAATTTTTCGACAAATGACAAAAAATAAATATCGCTGATTTCGGGATATCTGGTGCTTCCGAAACGGGTACTTTCCGAATCTGTCCGCAAAACTTCGATAAAACGTCTAGTTGCCGAGATATGAGCTTTTTGAAAATTCGAAAAAATCAAAAAATCCAAAACGATAAAAATTTTTCGCTAATATTTCAAAAACTATTAGAGGTAGCGATGTGTGCTTTTTCACCGGTCGATTCTACGTAAAATTATCTATCAGGTGGTTCAGTTTCATCACCGTAGGACCACTTTAGATTTTTTGCAAATTTTCACAGGGCTTAATATTTTTCGACAAATGACAAAAAATAAATATCGCTGATTTCGGGATATTTGATGCTCCGAAACGCGTACTTTCCGAATCTGTCCGCAAAACTTCGATAAAACGTCTAGTTGCCGAGATATGAGCTTTTGAAAATTCGAAAAAATCAAAAAAATCCAAAAACGATAAAAATTTTTCGCTAATATTTAAAAAAACTATTAGAGATAGCGATGTGTGCTTTTCACCGGTCGATTCTACGTAAAATTATCTATCAGGTGGTTCAGTTTCATCACCGTAGGACCACTTTTCATTTTTTTCCGAATTTTCACAGGGGGGGGGGTGGCGTAAAATTTTTCGACAAATGACAAAAAATAAATATCGCTGATTTCGGGATATTTGGTGCTCCGAAACGCGTACTTTCCGAATCTGGCCGCAAAACTTCGATAAACCGTCTAGTTGCCGAGATATGAGCTTTTTGAAAATTCGAAAAAAATCAAAAAATCCAAAACGATAAACATTTTTCGCGAATATTTCAAAAACTATTAGAGATAGCGATGTGTGCTTTTCACCAGTCGATTCTACGTAAAATTATCTATCAGGTGGTTCAGTTTCATCACCGTAGGACCACTTTTCATTTTTTCCGAATTTTCACAGGGGGGGGGTGGCGTAAAATTTTTCGACAAATGACAAAAAATAAATATCGCTGATTTCGGGATATTTGGTGCTCCGAAACGCGTACTTTCCGAATCTGGCCGCAAAACTTCGATAAACCGTCTAGTTGCCGAGATATGAGCTTTTGAAAATTCGAAAAAAAATCAAAAAATCCAAAACGATAAACATTTTTCGCGAATATTTCAAAAACTATTAGAGATAGCGATGTGTGCTTTTCACCAGTCGATTCTACGTAAAATTATCTATCAGGTGGTTCAGTTTCATCACCGTAGGACCACTTTAGATTTTTTTCCGAATTTTCACAGGGGGGGGTGGCGTAAAATTTTTCGACAAATGACAAAAAATAAATATCGCTGATTTCGGGGATATTTGGTGCTCCGAAACGCGTACTTTCCGAATCTGTCCGCAAAACTTCGATAAAAACGTCTAGTTGCCGAGATATGAGCTTTTGAAAATTCGAAAAAAATCCAAAACGATAAACATTTCTCGCGAATATTTCAAAAACTATTAGAGATAGCGATGTGTGCTTTTCACCAGTCGATTCTACGTAAAATTATCTATCAGGTGGTTCAGTTTCATCACCGTTAGGAACCACTTTAGATTTTTTGCTAATTTTCACAGGGCTTAATATTTTTCGACAAATGACAAAAAATAAATATCGCTGATTTCGGGATATTTGGTGCTCCGAAACGCGTACTTTCCGAATCTGTCCGCAAAACTTCGATAGAACGTCTAGTTGCCGAGATATGAGCTTTTGAAAATTCGAAAAAAATCAAAAAATCCAAAACGATAAAAAATTTTCGCGAATATTTCAAAAACTATTAGAGATAGCGATGTGTGCTTTTCGCCAGTCGATTCTACGTAAAATTATCTATCAGGTGGTTCAGTTTCATCACCGTAGGACCACTTTTCATTATTTCCGAAATTTCACATTGGGGGGATGGCGTAAAATTTTTCGACAAATGACAAAAAATAAAAAAAATCCAAAACGATAAACATTTTTCGCGAATATTTCAAAAAACTATTAGAGATAGCGATGTGTGCTTTTCGCCAGTCGATTCTACGTAAAAATTATCTATCAGGTGGTTCAGTTTCATCACCGTAGGACCACTTTTCATTTTTTCCGAATTTTCACCGGTGGGGGAGGTGGCGTAAAATTTTTCGACAAATGACAAAAAAATAAATATCCGCTGACTTTACGGGATATTTGGTGCTCTAAAAACGCGTACTTTCCGAATCTGGCCGCAAAACTTCGATAAAACGTCTAGTTGTCGAGATATGAGCTTTTGAAAATTCGAAAAAAGTCAAAAAATCCAAAACGATAAACATTTTTCGCGAATATTTCAAAAACTATTAGAGATAGCGATGTGTGCTTTTCACCAGTTCGATTCTACGTAAAATTATCTATCAGGTGGTTCAGCTTCATCACCGTAGTACCACTTTAGATTTCTTGCAAATTTTCACAGGGCTTAAAATTTTCGACAAATGACAAAAAATAAATATCGCTGATTTCGGGATATTTGGTGCTTCGAAACGGGTACTTTTCCGAATCTGTCCGCAAATCTTCGATAAAACGTCTAGTTGCCGATATATGAGCTTTTGAAAATTCGAAAAAATCAAAAAATCCAAAAACGATAAAAATTTTTCGCTAATATTTCAAAAACTATTAGAGATAGCGATGTGTGTTTTTCACCGGTCGTTTCTACGTAAAATTATCTATCAGGTGGTTCAGTTTCATCGCCGTAGGACCACTTTTCATTTTTTCCGAATTTTCACAGGGGGGGTGGCGTAAAATTTTTCGACAAATGACAAAAATAATAAATATCGCTGATTAACGGGATATTTGGTGCTCCGAAACGCGTACTTTCCGAATCTGGCCGCAAAACTTCGATAAAACGTCTAGTTGTCGAGATATGAGCTTTTGAAAATTCGAAAAAGTCAAAAAATCCAAAACGATAAACATTTTTCGCGAATATTTCAAAAACTATTAGAGATAGCGATGTGTGCTTTTCACCAGTCGATTTCTACGTAAAAATTATCTATCAGGTGGTTCAGTTTCATCACCGTAGGACCACTTTAGATTTTTTCCGAATTTTCACAGGGGGGGGGTGGCGTAAAATTTTTCGACAAATGACAAAAAAATAAATATCGCTGATTTCGGGATATTTGGTGCCCCGAAACGCGTACATTCCGAATCTGTCCGCAAAACTTCGATAAAACGTCTAGTTGCCGAGATATGAGCTTTTGAAAATTCGAAAAAATCCAAAACGATAAACATTTCTCGCGAATATTTCAAAAACTATTAGAGATAGCGATGTGTGCTTTTCACCAGTCGATTCTACGTAAAATTATCTATCAGGTGGTTCAGTTTCATCACCGTAGGACCACTTTAGATTTTTTGCTAATTTTCACAGGGCTTAATATTTTTCGACAAATGACAAAAAATAAATATCGCTGATTTCGGGATATTTGGTGCTCCGAAACGCGTACTTTCCGAATCTGTCCGCAAAACTTCGATAGAACGTCTAGTTGCCGAGATATGAGCTTTTGAAAAATTCGAAAAAATCAAAAATCCAAAACGATAAAAAATTTTCGCGAATATTTCAAAAACTATTAGAGATAGCGATGTGTGCTTTTCGCCAGTCGATTCTACGTAAAATTATCTATCAGGTGGTTCAGTTTCATCACCGTAGGGACCACTTTTCATTATTTCCGAAATTTCACATTGGGGGGATGGCGTAAAATTTTTCGACAAATGACAAAAAATAAAAAAATCCAAAACGATAAACATGTTTCGCGAATATTTTCAAAAACTATTAGAGCATAGCGATGTGTGCTTTTCGCCAGTCGATTCTACGTAAAATTATCTATCAGGTGGTTCAGTTTCAATCACCGTAGGACCACTTTTCATTTTTTCCGAATTTTCTCACCGGTGGGGGGGGTGGCGTAAAATTTTTCGACAAATGACAAAAAATAAATATCGCTGATTTCGGGATATTTGGTGCTCCGAAACGGGTACTTTCCGAATCTGTCCGCAAAACTTCGATAAAACGTCTAGTTGCCGATATATGAGCTTTTGAAAATTCGAAAAAATCAAAAAATCCAAAACGATAAAAATTTTTCGCTAATATTTCAAAAACTATTAGAGATAGCGATGTGTGTTTTTCACCGGTCGTTTCTACGTAAAATTATCTATCAGGTGGTTCAGTTTCATCGCCGTAGGACCACTTTTCATTTTTTCCCGAATTTTCACAGGGCTTAAAATTTTTCGACAAATGACAAAAAATAAATATCGCTGATTTCGGGATATTTGGTGCTCCGAAACGCATAGTTTTCCGAATCTGTCCGCAAAACTTCGATAAAACGTCTAGTTGCCGAGATATGAGCTTTTGAAAATTCGAAAAAAATCAAAAAAATTCAAAACGATAAAACATTTTTCACGAATATTTCAAAAAACTATTAGAGATAGCGATGTGTGCTTTTCGCCCAGTCGATTCTACGTAAAAATTATCTATCAGGTGGTTCAGTTTCATCACCGTAGGACCACTTTTCATTATTTCCGAATTTTCACAGGGGGGGGTGGCGTAAAATTTTTCGACAAATGACAAAAAATAAAAAAATCTAAAACGATAAACATTTTTCGCGAATATTTCAAAACTATTAGAGATAGCGATGTGTGCTTTTCGCCAGTCGATTCTACGTAAAATTATCTATCAGGTGGTTCAGTTTCATCACCGTAGGACCTCTTTTCATTTTTTCCGAATTTTCACAGGGAGGGGAGGCGTAAAATTTTTCGACAAATGACAAAAAATAAATATCGCTGATTTCGGGATATTTGGTGCTCCGAAACGCGTACTTTCCGAATCTGTCCGCAAAACTTCGATAAAACGTCTAGTTGCCGAGATATGAGCTTTTGAAAATTCGAAAAAATCCAAAACGATAAACATTTTTCGCGAATATTTCAAAAACTATTAGAGATAGCGAAGTGTGCTTTTCACCAGTCGATTCTACGTAAAATTATCTATCAGGTGGTTCAGTTTCATCACCGTAGGACCACTTTAGATTTTTTGCAAATTTTCACAGGGCTTAATATTTTTCGACAAATGACAAAAAATAAATATCGCTGATTTGGGGATATTTGGTGCTCCGAAACGCGTACTTTCCGAATCTGGCCGCAAAACTTCGATAAAACGTCTAGTTTGCCGAGATATGAGCTTTTGAAAATTCGAAAAAGTCAAAAAATCCAAAACGATAAACATTTTTCGCGAATATTTCAAAAACTATTAGAGATAGCGATGTGTGCTTTTCACCAGTCGATTCTACGTAAAATTATCTATCAGGTGGTTCAGTTTCATCACCGTAGGACCCACTTTTCATTTTTTCCGAATTTTTACCGGGGGGGGTGGCGTAAAATTTTTCGACAAATAACAAAAAAATAAATATCGCTGATTACGGGATATTTGGTGCTCCGAAACGCGTACTTTCCGAATCTGGCCGCAAAACTTCGATAAAACGACTAGTTGCCGAGATATGAGCTTTTGAAAATTCGAAAAAGTCAAAAAATCCAAAACGATAAACATTTTTGGCGAATATTTCAAAAACTATTAGAGATAGCGATGTGTGCTTTTCACCAGTCGAATTCTACGTAAAATTATCTATCAGGTGGTTCAGTTTCATGACCGTAGTACCCACTTTAGATTTTTTGCAAATTTTCACAGGGCTTAATATTTTTCGACAAATGACAAAAAATAAATATCGCTGATTTCGGGATATTTGATGCTCCGAAACGCGTACTTTCCGAATCTGTCCGCAAAACTTCGATAAAACGTCTAGTTGCCGAGATATGAGCTTTTGAAAATTCGAAAAAATCAAAAATCCGAAACGATAAAAATTTTTCGCTAATATTTAAAAAACTATTAGAGATAGCGATGTGTGCTTTTCACCGGTCGATTCTACGTAAAATTATCTATCAGGTGGTTCAGTTTCATCACCGTAGGACCACTTTTCATTTTTTCCGAATTTTCACAGGGGGGGGGGGGGGTGGCGTAAAAATTTTTCGACAAATGACAAAAAATAAATATCGCTGATTTCGGGATATTTGGTGCCTCCGAAACGCGTACTTTCCGAATCTGGCCGCAAAACTTCGATAAACCGTCTAGTTGCCGAGATATGAGCTTTTGAAAATTTCGAAAAAATCAAAAAATCCAAAACGATAAACATTTTTCGCGAATATTTCAAAATCTATTAGAGATAGGCGATGTTGTGCTTTTCACCAGTCGATTCTACGTAAAATTATCTATCAGGTGTTCAGTTTCATCACCGTAGGACCACTTTAGATTTTTTGCTAATTTTCACAGGGCTTAATATTTTTCGACAAATGATAAAAAATAAATATCGCTGATTTCGGGATATTTGGTGCTCCGAAACGCGTACTTTCCGAATCTGTCCGCAAAACTTCGATAGAACGTCTAGTTGCCGAGATATGAGCTTTTGAAAATTCGAAAAAAATCAAAAAATCCAAAACGATAAAAAATTTTCGCGAATATTTCAAAAACTATTAGAGATAGCGATGTGTGCTTTTCGCCAGTCGATTCTACGTAAAATTATCTATCAGGTGGTTCAGTTTCATCACCGTAGGGACCACTTTTCATTTTTTCCGAATTTTCACAGGGGGGGGAGGCGTAAAATTTTTCGACAAATGACAAAAAATAAATATCGCTGATTTCGGGATATTTGGTGCTCCGAAACGCGTACTTTCCGAATCTGGCCGCAAAACTTCGATAAAACGTCTAGTTGCCGAGATATGAGCTTTTGAAAATTCGAAAAAATCAAAAAATCCAAAACGATAAACATTTTTCGCGAATATTTCAAAACCTATTAGAGATAGCGATGTGTGCTTTTCACCAGTCGATTCTACGTAAAATTATCTATCAGGTGGTTCAGTTTCATCACCGTAGAAACCACTTAAGATTTTTCTGCAAATGTTCACAGGGCTTAATATTTTTTCGACAAAATGACAAAAAATAAATATCGCTGATTTCGGGATATTTGGTGCTCCGAAACGCGTACTTTCCGAATCTGTCCGCAAAACTTCGATAAAGCGTCTAGTTGCCGAGATATGAGCTTTTGAAAATTCGAAAAAATCAAAAAATCCAAAACGATAAACATTTTTCGCTAATATTTCAAACACTATTAGAGATAGCGATGTGTGTTTTTCACCGGTCGTTTCTACGTAAAATTATCTATCAGGTGGTTCAGTTTCATCGCCGTAGGACCACTTTTCATTTTTTCCGAATTTTCACAGGGGGGGTGGCGTAAAATCTTTCGACAAATGACAAAAAAAATAAATATCGCTGATTACGGGATATTTGGTGCTCCGAAACGCGTACCTTCCGAATCTGGCCGCAAAACTTCGATAAAACGTCTAGTTGCCGAGATATGAGCTTTTGAAAATTCGAAAAAGTCAAAAAAATCCCAAAACGATAAACATTTTTCGCGAATATTTCAAAAACTATTAGAGATAGCGATGTGTGCTTTTCACCAGTCGATTCTACGTAAAATTATCTATCAGGTGGTTCAGTTTCATCACCGTAATACCACTTTAGATTTTTTGCAAATTTTCACAGGGCTTAAAATTTTTCGACAAATGACAAAATATAAATATCGCTGATTTCGGGATATTTGGTGCTCCGAAACGCGTAGTTTCCGAATCTGTCCGCAAAACTTCGATAAAACGTCTAGTTGCCGAGATATGAGCTTTTGAAAATTCGAAAAAATCAAAAAATTCAAAACGATAAATATTTTTCGCGAATATTTCAAAAACTATTAGAGATAGCGATGTGTGCTTTTCGCCAGTCGATTCTACGTAAAATTATCTATCAGGTGGTTCAGTTTCATCACCGTAGGACCACTTTTCATTATTTCCGAATTTTCACAGGGGGGGGTGGCGTTAAAATTTTTCGACAAATGACAAAAAATAAAAAAATCCAAAACGATAAAACATTTTTCGCGAATATTTCAAAAACTATTAGAGATAGCGATGTGTGCTTTTCGCCAGTCGATTCTACGTAAAATTATCTATCAGGTGGTTCAGTTTCAATCACCGTAGGACCACTTTTCATTTTTTCCGAATTTTCACAGGGTGGGGAGGCGTAAAATTTTTCGACAAATGACAAAATATAAATATCACTGATTTCGGGATATTTGGTGCTCCGAAACGCGTACTTTCCGAATCTGTCAGGAAAACTTCGATAAAACGTCTAGTTGCCGAGATATGAGCTTTTGAAAATTCGAAAAAATCCAAAACGATAAACATTTTTCGCGAATATTTTCAAAAACTATTAGAGATAGCGATGTGTGCTTTTCACCAGTCGATTCTACGTAAAATTAATCTATCAGGTGGTTCAGTTTCATCACCGTAGGAACCACTTTAGATTTTTTTGCAAATTTTCACAGGGCTTAATATTTTTCGACAAATGATAAAAAATAAATATCGCTGATTTCGGGATATTTGGTGCTCCGAAACGCGTACTTTCCGAATCTGTCCGCAAAACTTCGATAGAACGTCTAGTTGCCGAGATATGAGCTTTTGAAAAATTCGAAAAAATCAAAAAAATCCAAAACGATAAAAAATTTTCGCGAATATTTCAAAAAACTATTAGAGATAGCGATGTGTGCTTTTCGCCAGTCGATTCTACGTAAAATTATCTATCAGGTGGTTCAGTTTCATCACCGTAGGACCACTTTTCATTTTTTTCCGAAATTTTCACAGGGGGGGGGAGGCGTAAAATTTTTCGACAAATGACAAAAAATAAATATCGCTGATTTCGGGATATTTGGTGCTCCGAAACGCGTACTTTCCGAATCTGGCCGCAAAACTTCGATAAAAAACGTCTAGTTGCCGAGATATGAGCTTTTGAAAATTCGAAAAAATCAAAAAATCCAAAACGATAAACATTTTTCGCGAATATTTCAAAACCTATTAGAGATAGCGATGTGTGCTTTTCACCAGTCGATTCTACGTAAAATTATCTATCAGGTGGTTCAGTTTCATCACCGTAGAACCACTTAAGATTTTTTTGCAAATGTTCACAGGGCTTAATATTTTTCGACAAATGACAAAAAATAAATATCGCTGATTTCGGGATATTTGGTGCTCCGAAACGCGTACTTTCCGAATCTGTCCGCAAAACTTCGATAAAGGCGTCTAGTTGCCGAGATATGAGCTTTTGAAAATTCGAAAAAATCAAAAAATCCAAAACGATAAACATTTTTCGCTAAATATTTCAAACACTATTAGAGATAGCGATGTGTGTTTTTCACCGGTCGTTTCTACGTAAAATTATCTATCAGGTGGTTCAGTTTCATCGCCGTAGGACCACTTTTCATTTTTTTCCGAATTTTCACAGGGGGGGTGGCGTAAAATCTTTCGACAAATGACAAAAAAAATTAATATCGCTGATTACGGGATATTTGGTGCTCCGAAACGCGTACCTTCCGAATCTGGCCGCAAAACTTCGATAAAAACGTCTAGTTGCCGAGATATGAGCTTTTGAAAATTCGAAAAAGTCAAAAAATCCAAAACGATAAACATTTTTCGCGAATATTTCAAAAACTATTAGAGATAGCGATGTGTGCTTTTCACCAGTCGATTCTACGTAAAATTATCTATCAGGTGGTTCAGTTTCATCACCGTAATACCACTTTAGATTTTTTGCAAATTTTCACAGGGCTTAAAATTTTTCGACAAATGACAAAATATAAATATCGCTGATTTCGGGATATTTGGTGCTCCGAAACGCGTAGTTTCCGAATCTGTCCGCAAAACTTCGATAAAACGTCTAGTTGCCGAGATATGAGCTTTTGAAAATTCGAAAAAATCAAAAATTTCAAAACGATAAATATTTTTCGGCGAATATTTCAAAAACTATTAGAGATAGCGATGTGTGCTTTTCGCCAGTCGATTCTACGTAAAATTATCTATCAGGTGGTTCAGTTTCATCACCGTAGGACCACTTTAGATTTTTTGCAAATTTTCACAGGGCTTAATATTTTTCGACAAATGACAAAAAATAAATATCGCTGATTTCGGGATATTTTGGTGCTCCGAAACGCGTACTTTCCGAATCTGTCCGCAAAACTTCGATAGAACGTCTAGTTGCCGAGATATGAGCTTTTGAAAATTCGAAAAAATCAAAAAATCCAAAACGATAAAAAATTTTCGCGAATATTTCAAAAACTATTAGAGATAGCGATGTGTGCTTTTCGCCAGTCGATTCTACGTAAAATTATCTATCAGGTGGTTCAGTTTCATCACCGTAGGACCACTTTTCATTATTTCCGAAATTTCACATTGGGGGGATGGCGTAAAATTTTTCGACAAATGACAAAAAATAAAAAAATCCAAAACGATAAACATGTTTCGCGAATATTTCAAAAAACTATTAGAGATAGCGATGTGTGCTTTTCGCCAGTCGATTCTACGTAAAATTATCTATCAGGTGGTTCAGTTTCATCACCGTAGGACCACTTTTCATTTTTTCCGAATTTTCACCGGTGGGGGGGGTGGCGTAAAATTTTTCGACAAATGACAAAAAATAAATATCGCTGATTTCGGGATATTTGGTGCTCCGAAACGGGTACTTTCCGAATCTGTCCGCAAAACTTCGATAAAACGTCTAGTTGCCGATATATGAGCTTTTGAAAATTCGAAAAAATCAAAAAATCCAAAACGATAAAAATTTTTCGCTAATATTTCAAAAACTATTAGAGATAGCGATGTGTGTTTTTCACCGGTCGTTTCTACGTAAAATTATCTATCAGGTGGTTCAGTTTCATCGCCGTAGGACCACTTTTTCATTTTTTCCGAATTTTCACAGGGCTTAAAATTTTTTCGACAAATGACAAAAAATAAATATCGCTGATTTCGGGATATTTGGTGCTCCGAAACGCATAGTTTCCGAATCTGTCCGCAAAACTTCGATAAAACGTCTAGTTGCCGAGATATGAGCTTTTGAAAATTCGAAAAAATCAAAAAATTCAAAACGATAAACATTTTTCACGAATATTTCAAAAACTATTAGAGATAGCGATGTGTGCTTTTCGCCAGTCGATTCTACGTAAAATTATCTATCAGGTGGTTCAGTTTCCATCACCGTAGGACCACTTTTCATTATTTCCGAATTTTCACAGGGGGGGGTGGCGTAAAATTTTTCGACAAATGACAAAAAATAAAAAAATCTAAAACGATAAACATTTTTCGCGAATATTTCAAAAACTATTAGAGATAGCGATGTGTGCTTTTCGCCAGTCGATTCTACGTAAAATTATCTATCAGGTGGTTCAGTTTCATCACCGTAGGACCTCTTTTCATTTTTCCGAATTTTCACAGGGAGGGGAGGCGTAAAATTTTTCGACAAATGACAAAAAATAAATATCGCCTGATTTCGGGATATTTGGTGCTCCGAAACGCGTACTTTCCGAATCTGTCCGCAAAACTTCGATAAAACGTCTAGTTGCCGAGATATGAGCTTTTGAAAATTCGAAAAAATCCAAAACGATAAACATTTTTCGCGAATATTTCAAAAACTATTAGAGATAGCGAAGTGTGCTTTTCACCAGTCGATTCTACGTAAAATTATCTATCAGGTGGTTCAGTTTCATCACCGTAGGACCACTTTAGATTTTTTGCAAATTTTCACAGGGCTTAATATTTTTCGACAAATGACAAAAAATAAATATCGCTGATTTGGGGATATTTGGTGCTCCGAAACGCGTACTTTCCGAATCTGGCCGCAAAACTTCGATAAAACGTCTAGTTGCCGAGATATGAGCTTTTGAAAATTCGAAAAAGTCAAAAAATCCAAAACGATAAACATTTTTCGCGAATATTTCAAAAACTATTAGAGATAGCGATGTGTGCTTTTCACCAGTCGATTCTACGTAAAATTATCTATCAGGTGGTTCAGTTTCATCACCGTAGGACCACTTTTCATTTTTTCCGAATTTTTTACCGGGGGGGGTGGCGTAAAATTTTTCGACAAATAACAAAAAAATAAATATCGCTGATTACGGGATATTTGGTGCTCCGAAACGCGTACTTTCCGAATCTGGCCGCAAAACTTCGATAAAAACGACTAGTTGCCGAGATATGAGCTTTTGAAAATTCGAAAAAGTCAAAAAAATCCAAAACGATAAACATTTTTGGCGAATATTTCAAAAACTATTAGAGATAGCGATGTGTGCTTTTCACCAGTCGATTCCTACGTAAAATTATCTATCAGGTGGTTCAGTTTCATGACCGTAGTACCACTTTAGATTTTTTGCAAATTTTCACAGGGCTTAATATTTTTCGACAAATGACAAAAAATAAATATCGCTGATTTCGGGATATTTGATGCTCCGAAACGCGTACTTTCCGAATCTGTCCGCAAAACTTCGATAAAACGTCTAGTTGCCGAGATATGAGCTTTTGAAAATTCGAAAAAATCAAAAAATCCGAAACGATAAAAATTTTTCGCTAATATTTAAAAAACTATTAGAGATAGCGATGTGTGCTTTTCACCGGTCGATTCTACGTAAAATTATCTATCAGGTGGTTCAGTTTCATCACCCGTAGGACCACTTTTCATTTTTTCCGAATTTTCACAGGGGGGTGGGGGGGGTGGCGTAAAAATTTTTCGACAAATGACAAAAAATAAATATCGCTGATTTCGGGATATTTGGTGCTCCGAAACGCGTACTTTCCGAATCTGGCCGCAAAACTTCGATAAACCGTCTAGTTGCCGAGATATGAGCTTTTGAAAATTCGAAAAAATCAAAAAAATCCAAAACGATAAACATTTTTCGCGAATATTTCAAAATCTATTAGAGATAGCGATGTGTGCTTTTCACCAGTCGATTCTACGTAAAATTATCTATCAGGTGGTTCAGTTTCATCACCGTAGGACCACTTTAGATTTTTTGCTAATTTTCACAGGGCTTAATATTTTTCGACAAATGATAAAAAATAAATATCGCTGATTTCGGGATATTTGGTGCTCCGAAACGCGTACTTTCCGAATCTGTCCGCAAAACTTCGATAGAACGTCTAGTTGCCGAGATATGAGCTTTTGAAAATTCGAAAAATCAAAAAATCCAAAACGATAAAAAATTTTCGCGAATATTTCAAAAAACTATTAGAGATAGCGATGTGTGCTTTTCGCCACAGTCGATTCTACGTAAAATTATCTATCAGGTGGTTCAGTTTCATCACCGTAGGACCACTTTTCATTTTTTTCCGAATTTTCACAGGGGGGGGAGGCGTAAAATTTTTCGACAAATGACAAAAAATAAATATCGCTGATTTCGGGGATATTTGGTGCTCCGAAACGCGTACTTTCCGAATCTGGCCGCAAAACTTCGATAAAACGTCTAGTTGCCGAGATATGAGCTTTTGAAAATTCGAAAAAATCAAAAAATCCAAAACGATAAACATTTTTCGCGAATATTTCAAAACCTATTAGAGATAGCGATGTGTGCTTTTTCACCAGTCGATTCTACGTAAAATTATCTATCAGGTGGTTCAGTTTCATCACCGTAGAACCACTTAAGATTTTTTGCAAATGTTCACAGGGCTTAATATTTTTCGACAAATGACAAAAAATAAATATCGCTGATTTCGGGATATTTGGTGCTCCGAAACGCGTACTTTCCGAATCTGTCCGCAAAACTTCGATAAAGCGTCTAGTTGCCGAGATATGAGCAAAAATCAAAAAATCCAAAACGATAAACATTTTTCGCTAATATTTCAAACACTATTAGAGATAGCGATGTGTGTTTTTCACCGGTCGTTTCTACGTAAAATTATCTATCAGGTGGTTCAGTTTCATCGCCGTAGGACCACTTTTCATTTTTTCCGAATTTTCACAGGGGGGGTGGCGTAAAATCTTTCGACAAATGACAAAAAAAATTAATATCGCTGATTACGGGATATTTGGTGCTCCGAAACGCGTACCTTCCGAATCTGGCCGCAAAACTTCGATAAAACGTCTAGTTGCCGAGATATGAGCTTTTGAAAATTCGAAAAAGTCAAAAAATCCAAAACGATAAACATTTTTCGCGAATATTTCAAAAACTATTAGAGATAGCGATGTGTGCTTTTCACCAGTCGATTCTACGTAAAATTATCTATCAGGTGGTTCAGTTTCATCACCGTAATACCACTTTAGATTTTTTGCAAATTTTCACAGGGCTTAAAATTTTTCGACAAATGACAAAATATAAATATCGCTGATTTCGGGATATTTGGTGCTCCGAAACGCGTAGTTTCCGAATCTGTCCGCAAAACTTCGATAAAACGTCTAGTTGCCGAGATATGAGCTTTTGAAAATTCGAAAAAATCAAAAAATTCAAAACGATAAATATTTTTCGCGAATATTTCAAAAACTATTAGAGATAGCGATGTGTGCTTTTCGCCAGTCGATTCTACGTAAAATTATCTATCAGGTGGTTCAGTTTCATCACCGTAGGACCACTTTTCATTATTTCCGAATTTTCACAGGGGGGGGTGGCGTAAAATTTTTCGACAAATGACAAAAAATAAAAAAATCCAAAACGATAAACATTTTTCGCGAATATTTCAAAAACTATTAGAGATAGCGATGTGTGCTTTTCGCCAGTCGATTCTACGTAAAATTATCTATCAGGTGGTTCAGTTTCATCACCGTAGGACCACTTTTCATTTTTTCCGAATTTTCACAGGGTGGGGAGGCGTAAAATTTTTCGACAAATGACAAAATATAAATATCACTGATTTCGGGATATTTGGTGCTCCGAAACGCGTACTTTCCGAATCTGTCAGGAAAACTTCGATAAAACGTCTAGTTGCCGAGATATGAGCTTTTGAAAATTCGAAAAAATCCAAAACGATAAACATTTTTCGCGAATATTTCAAAAACTATTAGAGATAGCGATGTGTGCTTTTCACCAGTCGATTCTACGTAAAATTATCTATCAGGTGGTTCAGTTTCATCACCGTAGGACCACTTTAGATTTTTTGCAAATTTTCACAGGGCTTAATATTTTTCGACAAATGACAAAAAATAAATATCGCTGATTTCGGGATATTTGGTGCTCCGAAACGCGTACTTTCCGAATCTGTCCGCAAAACTTCGATAAAACGTCTAGTTGCCGAGATATGAGCTTTTGAAAATTCGAAAAAATCAAAAAATCCAAAAGGATAAAAAATTTTCGCGAATATTTCAAAAACTATTAGAGATAGCGATGTGTGTTTTTCACCGGTCGATTCTACGTAAAATTATCTATCAGGTGGTTCAGTTTCATCACCGTAAGACCACTTTTCATTTTTTCCGAATTTTCACAGGGGGGGCTGGCGTAACATTTTTCGACAAATGACAAAAAAAGAAATATCGCTGTTTACGGGATATTTGGTGCTCCGAAACGCGTACCTTCCGAATCTGGCCGCAAAACTTCGATAAAACGTCTAGTTGCCGACATATGAGCCTTTGAAAATTCGAAAAAGTCAAAAAATCCAAAACGATAAACATTTTTCGCGAATATTTCAAAAACTATTAGAGATAGCGATGTGTGCTTTTCGCCAGTCGATTCTACGTAAAATTATCTATCAGGTGGTTCAGTTTCATCACCGTAGGACCACTTTTCATTTTTTCCGAATTTTCACAGAGGGGGGTGGCGTAAAATTTTTCGACAAATAACAAAAAAAATAAATATCGCTGATTACGGGATATTTGGTGCTCCGAAACGCGTACTTTCCGAATCTGGCCGCAAAACTTCGATAAAACGTCTAGTTGCCGAGATATGAGCTTTTGAAAATTCGAAAAAGTCAAAAATTCCAAAACGATAAACATTTTTCGCGAATATTTCAAAAACTATTAGAGATAGCGATGTGTGTTTTTCACCGGTCGTTTCTACGTAAAATTATCTATCAGGTGGTTCAGTTTCATCGCCGTAGGACCACTTTTCATTTTTTCCGAATTTTCACAGGGGGGGTGGCGTAAAATTTTTCGACAAATGACAAAAAAATAAATATCGCTGATTACGGGATATTTGGTGCTCCGAAACGCGTACTTTCCGAATCTGGCCGCAAAACTTCGATAAAACGTCTAGTTGCCGAGATATGAGCTTTTGAAAATTCGAAAAAGTCAAAAAATCCAAAACGATAAACATTTTTCGCGAATATTTCAAAAACTATTGGAGATAGCGATGTGTGCTTTTCACCAGTCGATTCTACGTAAAATTATCTATCAGGTGGTTCAGTTTCATCACCGTAGGACCACTTTTCATATTTCCGAATTTTCACAGGGGGGGGTGGCGTAAAATTTTTCGACAAATGACAAAAAAATAAATATCGCTGATTACGGGATATTTGGTGCTCCGAAACGCATACTTTCCGAATCTGGCCGCAAAACTTCGATAAAACGTCTAGTTGCCGAGATATGAGCTTTTGAAAATTCGAAAAAGTCAAAAAATCCAAAACGATAAACATTTTTCGCGAATATTTCAAAAACTATTAGAGATAGCGATGTGTGCTTTTCACCAGTCGATTCTACGCAAAATTATCTATCAGGTGGTTCAGTTTCATCACCGTAGGACCACTTTTCATTTTTTCCGAATTTTCACCGGGGGGGGGGTGGCGTAAAATTTTTCGACAAATGACAAAAAAATAAATATCGCTGATTACGGGATATTTGGTGCTCCGAAACGCGTACTTTCCGAATCTGGCCGCAAAACTTCGATAAAACGTCTAGTTGCCGAGATATGAGCTTTTGAAAAATCGAAAAAGTCAAAAAATCCAAAACGATAAACATTTTTCGCGAATATTTCAAAAACTATTAGAGATAGCGATGTGTGCTTTTCACCAGTCGATTCTACGTAAAATTATCTATCAGGTGGTTCAGTTTCATGACCGTAGTACCACTTTAGATTTTTTGCAAATTTTCACAGGGCTTAAAATTTTTCGACAAATGACAAAAAATAAATATCGCTGATTTCGGGATATTTGGTGCTCCGAAACGGGTACTTTCCGAATCTGTCCGCAAAACTTCGATAAAACGTCTAGTTGCCGAGATATGAGCTTTTGAAAATTCGAAAAAATCAAAAAATCCAAATCGATAAAAATTTTTCTAATATTTAAAAAACTATTAGAGATAGCGATGTGTGCTTTTCACCGGTCGATTCTACGTAAAATTATCTATCAGGTGGTTCAGTTTCATCACCGTAGGACCACTTTTCATTTTTTCCGAATTTTCACCGGGGGGGGGGTGGCGTAAAATTTTTCGACAAATGACAAAAAAATAAATATCGCTGATTTCGGGATATTTGGTGCTCCGAAACGCGTACTTTCCGAATCTGGCCGCAAAACTTCGATAAAACGTCTAGTTGCCGAGATATGAGCTTTTGAAAAATCGAAAAAGTCAAAAAATCCAAAACGATAAACATTTTTCGCGAATATTTCAAAAACTATTAGAGATAGCGATGTGTGCTTTTCACCAGTCGATTCTACGTAAAATTATCTATCAGGTGGTTCAGTTTCATCACCGTAGGACCACTTTAGATTTTTTGCAAATTTTCACAGGGCTTAAAATTTTTCGACAAATGACAAAAAATAAATATCGCTGATTTCGGGATATTTGGTGCTCCGAAATGCGTACTTTCCGAATCTGTCCGCAAAACTTCGATAAAACGTCTAGTTGCCGAGATATGAGCTTTTGAAAATTCGAAAAAATCAAAAAATCCAAATCGATAAAAAATTTTCGCGAATATTTCAAAAACTATTAGAGATAGCGATGTGTGTTTTTCACCGGTCGATTCTACGTAAAATTATCTATCAGGTGGTTCAGTTTCATCACCGTAAGACCACTTTTCATTTTTTCCGAATTTTCGCAGGGGGGGCTGGCGTAACATTTTTCGACAAATGACAAAAAATAAATATCGCTGATTTCGGGATATTTGGTGCTCCGAAATGCGTACTTTCCGAATCTGTCCGCAAAACTTCGATAAAACGTCTAGTTGCCGAGATATGAGCTTTTGAAAATTCGAAAAAATCCAAAACGATAAACATTTTTCGCGAATATTTCAAAAACTATTAGAGATAGCGATGTGTGCTTTTCACCAGTCGATTCTACGTAAAATTATCTATCAGGTGGTTCAGTTTCATCACCGTAGGACCACTTTAGATTTTTTCCGAATTTTCACAGGGGGGGGGTGGCGTAAAATTTTTCGACAAATGACAAAAAAAATAAATATCGCTGATTACGGGATATTTGGGTGCTCCGAAATGCGTACTTTCCGAATCTGTCCGCAAAACTTCGATTAAAACGTCTAGTTGCCGAGATATGAGCTTTTGAAAATTCGAAAAAATCCAAAACGATAAACATTTTTCGCGAATATTTCAAAAACTATTAGAGATAGCGAGTGTGTGCTTTTCACCAGTCGATTCTACGTAAAATTATCTATCAGGTGGTTCAGTTTCATCACCGTAGGACCACTTTAGATTTTTTGCAAATTTTCACAGGGCTTAATATTTTTCGACAAATGACAAAAAATAAATATCGCTGCTTTCGGGATATTTGGTGCTCCGAAACGCGTACTTTCCGAATCTGTCCGCAAAACTTCGATAAAACGTCTAGTTGCCGAGATATGAGCTTTTGAAAATTCGAAAAAATCAAAAAATCCAAAAGGATAAAAAATTTTCGCGAATATTTCAAAAACTATTAGAGATAGCGATGTGTGTTTTTCACCGGTCGATTCTACGTAAAATTATCTATCAGGTGGTTCAGTTTCATCACCGTAAGACCACTTTTCATTTTTCCGAATTTTCGCAGGGGGGGGCTGGCGTAACATTTTTCGACAAATGACAAAAAAAGAAATATCGCTGTTTACGGGATATTTGGTGCTCCGAAACGCGTACTTTCCGAATCTGGCCGCAAAACTTCGATAAAACGTCTAGTTGCCGACATATGAGCCTTTGAAAATTCGAAAAAGTCAAAAAATCCAAAACGATAAACATTTTTCGCGAATATTTCAAAAACTATTAGAGATAGCGATGTGTGCTTTTCGCCAGTCGATTCTACGTAAAATTATCTATCAGGTGGTTCAGTTTCATCACCGTAGGACCACTTTTCATTTTTTCCGAATTTTCACAGAGGGGGGTGGCGTAAAATTTTTCGACAAATGACAAAAAAAATAAATATCGCTGATTACGGGATATTTGGTGCTCCGAAACGCGTACTTTCCGAATCTGGCCGCAAACTTCGATAAAACGTCTAGTTGCCGAGATATGAGCTTTTGAAAATTCGAAAAGTCAAAAATTCCAAAACGATAAACATTTTTCGCGAATATTTCAAAACTATTAGAGATAGCGATGTGTGTTTTTCACCGGTCGTTTCTACGTAAAATTATCTATCAGGTGGTTCAGTTTCATCGCCGTAGGACCACTTTTCATTTTTCCGAATTTTCACAGGGGGGGTGGGCGTAAAATTTTTCGACAAATGACAAAAAAATAAATATCGCTGATTACGGGATATTTGGTGCTCCGAAACGCGTACTTTCCGAATCTGGCCGCAAAACTTCGATAAAACGTCTAGTTGCCGAGATATGAGCTTTTGAAAATTCGAAAAAGTCAAAAAATCCAAAACGATAAACATTTTTCGCGAATATTTCAAAAACTATTGGAGATAGCGATGTGTGCTTTTCACCAGTCGATTCTACGTAAAATTATCTATCAGGTGGTTCAGTTTCATCACCGTAGGACCACTTTTCATATTTCCGAATTTTCACAGGGGGGGGTGGCGTAAAATTTTTCGACAAATGACAAAAAAATAAATATCGCTGATTACGGGATATTTGGTGCTCCGAAACGCGTACTTTCCGAATCTGGCCGCAAAACTTCGATAAAACGTCTAGTTGCCGAGATATGAGCTTTTGAAAATTCGAAAAAGTCAAAAAATCCAAAACGATAAACATTTTTCGCGAATATTTCAAAAACTATTAGAGATAGCGATGTGTGCTTTTCACCAGTCGATTCTACGCAAAATTATCTATCAGGTGGTTCAGTTCATCACCGTAGGACCACTTTTCATTTTTCCGAATTTTCACCGGGGGGGGGTGGCGTAAAATTTTTCGACAAATGACAAAAAAAATAAATATCGCTGATTACGGGATATTTGGTGCTCCGAAACGCGTACTTTCCGAATCTGGCCGCAAAACTTCGATAAAACGTCTAGTTGCCGAGATATGAGCTTTTGAAAAATCGAAAAGTCAAAAAATCCAAAACGATAAACATTTTTCGCGAATATTTCAAAACCTATTAGAGATAGCGATGTGTGCTTTTCACCAGTCGATTCTACGTAAAATTATCTATCAGGTGGTTCAGTTTCATCACCGTAGGACCACTTAAGGATTTTTTGCAAATGTTCACAGGGCTTAATATTTTTCGACAAATGACAAAAAATAAATATCGCTGATTCGGGATATTTGGTGCTCCGAAACGCGTACTTTCCGAATCTGTCTGTCCGCAAAACTTCGATAAAGCGTCTAGTTGCCGAGATATGAGCTTTTGAAAATTCGAAAAAATCAAAAAATCCAAAACGATAAACATTTTTCGCTAATATTTCAAACACTATTAGAGATAGCGATGTGTGTTTTTCACCGGTCGTTTCTACGTAAAATTATCTATCAGGTGGTTCAGTTTCATCGCCGTAGGACCACTTTTCATTTTTTCCGAATTTTCACAGGGGGGGTGGCGTAAAATCTTTCGACAAATGACAAAAAAAATAAATATCGCTGATTACGGGATATTTGGTGCTCCGAAACGCGTACCTTCCGAATCTGGCCGCAAAACTTCGATAAAACGTCTAGTTGCCGAGATATGAGCTTTTGAAAATTCGAAAAAGTCAAAAAATCCAAAACGATAAACATTTTTCGCGAATATTTCAAAAACTATTAGAGATAGCGATGTGTGCTTTTCACCAGTCGATTCTACGTAAAATTATCTATCAGGTGGTTCAGTTTCATCACCGTAATACCACTTTAGATTTTTTGCAAATTTCACAGGGCTTAAAATTTTTCGACAAATGACAAAATATAAATATCGCTGATTTCGGGATATTTGGTGCTCCGAAACGCGTAGTTTCCGAATCTGTCCGCAAAACTTCGATAAAACGTCTAGTTGCCGAGATATGAGCTTTTGAAAATTCGAAAAAATCAAAAAATTCAAAACGATAAATATTTTTCGCGAATATTTCAAAAACTATTAGAGATAGCGATGTGTGCTTTTTCGCCAGTCGATTCTACGTAAAATTATCTATCAGGTGGTTCAGTTTCATCACCGTAGGACCACTTTTCATTATTTCCGAATTTTTCACAGGGGGGGGGTGGCGTAAAATTTTTCGACAAATGACAAAAAATAAAAAAATCCAAAACGATAAACATTTTTCGCGAATATTTCAAAAACTATTAGAGATAGCGATGTGTGCTTTTCGCCAGTCGATTCTACGTAAAATTATCTATCAGGTGGTTCAGTTTCATCACCGTAGGACCACTTTTCATTTTTTCCGAATTTTCACAGGGTGGGGAGGCGTAAAATTTTTCGACAAATGACAAAAAATAAATATCACTGATTTCGGGATATTTGGTGCTCCGAAACGCGTACTTTCCGATCTGTCAGGAAAACTTCGATAAAACGTCTAGTTGCCGAGATATGAGCTTTTGAAAATTCGAAAAAAATCCAAAACGATAAACATTTTTCGCGAATATTTCAAAAACTATTAGAGATAGCGATGTGTGCTTTTCACCAGTCGATTCTACGTAAAATTATCTATCAGGTGGTTCAGTTTCATCACCGTAGGACCACTTTAGATTTTTTGCAAATTTTCACAGGGCTTAATATTTTTCGACAAATGACAAAAAATAAATATCGCTGATTTCGGGATATTTGGTGCTCCGAAACGCGTACTTTCCGAAATCTGTCCGCAAAACTTCGATAAAACGTCTAGTTGCCGAGATATGAGCTTTTGAAAATTCGAAAAAATCAAAAAATCCAAAAGGATAAAAAATTTTTCGCGAATATTTCAAAAACTATTAGAGATAGCGATGTGTGTTTTTCACCGGTCGATTCTACGTAAAATTATCTATCAGGTGGTTCAGTTTCATCACCGTAAGACCACTTTTCATTTTTTCCGAATTTTCACAGGGGGGGCTGGCGTAACATTTTTCGACAAATGACAAAAAAAGAAATATCGCTGTTTACGGGATATTTGGTGCTCCGAAACGCGTACTTTCCGAATCTGGCCGCAAAACTTCGATAAAACGTCTAGTTGCCGACATATGAGCCTTTGAAAATTCGAAAAAGTCAAAAAATCCAAAACGATAAACATTTTTCGCGAATATTTCAAAAACTATTAGAGATAGCGATGTGTGCTTTTCGCCAGTCGATTCTACGTAAAATTATCTATCAGGTGGTTCAGTTTCATCACCGTAGGACCACTTTTCATTTTTTCCGAATTTTCACAGAGGGGGGTGGCGTAAAATTTTTCGACAAATGACAAAAAAAATAAATATCGCTGATTACGGGATATTTGGTGCTCCGAAACGCGTACTTTCCGAATCTGGCCGCAAAACTTCGATAAAACGTCTAGTTGCCGAGATATGAGCTTTTGAAAATTCGAAAAAGTCAAAAATTCCAAAACGATAAACATTTTTCGCGAATATTTCAAAAACTATTAGAGATAGCGATGTGTGTTTTTCACCGGTCGTTTCTACGTAAAATTATCTATCAGGTGGTTCAGTTTCATCGCCGTAGGACCACTTTTCATTTTTTCCGAATTTTCACAGGGGGGGTGGCGTAAAATTTTTCGACAAATGACAAAAAAATAAATATCGCTGATTACGGGATATTTGGTGCTCCGAAACGCGTACTTTCCGAATCTGGCCGCAAAACTTCGATAAAACGTCTAGTTGCCGAGATATGAGCTTTTGAAAATTCGAAAAAGTCAAAAAATCCAAAACGATAAACATTTTTCGCGAATATTTCAAAAACTATTGGAGATAGCGATGTGTGCTTTTCACCAGTCGATTCTACGTAAAATTATCTATCAGGTGGTTCAGTTTCATCACCGTAGGACCACTTTTCATATTTCCGAATTTTCACAGGGGGGGGTGGCGTAAAATTTTTCGACAAATGACAAAAAAATAAATATCGCTGATTACGGGATATTTGGTGCTCCGAAACGCGTACTTTCCGAATCTGGCCGCAAAACTTCGATAAAAACGTCTAGTTGCCGAGATATGAGCTTTTGAAAATTCGAAAAAGTCAAAAAATCCAAAACGATAAACATTTTTCGCGAATATTTCAAAAACTATTAGAGATAGCGATGTGTGCTTTTCACCAGTCGATTCTACGCAAAATTATCTATCAGGTGGTTCAGTTTCATCACCGTAGGACCACTTTTCATTTTTTCCGAATTTTCACCGGGGGGGGGTGGCGTAAAATTTTTCGACAAATGACAAAAAAATAAATATCGCTGATTACGGGATATTTGGTGCTCCGAAACGCGTACTTTCCGAATCTGGCCGCAAAACTTCGATAAAACGTCTAGTTGCCGAGATATGAGCTTTTGAAAAATCGAAAAAGTCAAAAAATCCAAAACGATAAACATTTTTCGCGAATATTTCAAAAACTATTAGAGATAGCGATGTGTGCTTTTCACCAGTCGATTCTACGTAAAATTATCTATCAGGTGGTTCAGTTTCATGACCGTAGTAACCACTTTAGATTTTTTGCAAATTTTCACAGGGCTTAAAATTTTTCGACAAATGACAAAAAATAAATATCGCTGATTTCGGGATATTTGGTGCTCCGAAACGGGTACTTTCCGAATCTGTCCGCAAAACTTCGATAAAACGTCTAGTTGCCGAGATATGAGCTTTTGAAAATTCGAAAAAATCAAAAAATCCAAATCGATAAAAATTTTTCTAATATTTAAAAAACTATTAGAGATAGCGATGTGTGCTTTTCACCGGTCGATTCTACGTAAAATTATCTATCAGGTGGTTCAGTTTCATCACCGTAGGACCACTTTTTATTTTTTCCGAATTTTCACAGGGGGGGGGGGTGGCGTAAAATTTTTCGACAAATGACAAAAAATAAATATCGCTGATTTCGGGATATTTGGTGCTCCGAAACGCGTACTTTCCGAATCTGGCCGCAAAACTTCGATAAAACGTCTAGTTGCCGAGATATGAGTCTTTTGAAAAATCGAAAAAAGTCAAAAAATCCAAAACGATAAACATTTTTCGCGAATATTTCAAAACCTATTAGAGATAGCGATGTGTGCTTTTCACCAGTCGATTCTACGTAAAATTATCTATCAGGTGGTTCAGTTTCATCACCGTAGGACCACTTAAGATTTTTTGCAAATGTTCACAGGGCTTAATATTTTTCGACAAATGACAAAAATAAATATCGCTGATTTCGGGATATTTGGTGCTCCGAAACGCGTACCTTCCGAATCTGTCCGCAAAACTTCGATAAAACGTCTAGTTGCCGAGATATGAGCTTTTGAAAATTCGAAAAAATCAAAAAATTCAAAACGATAAATATTTTTTCGCGAATATTTCAAAAACTATTAGAGATAGCGATGTGTGCTTTTCGCCAGTCGATTCTACGTAAAATTATCTATCAGGTGGTTCAGTTTCATCACCGTAGGACCACTTTTCATTATTTCCGAATTTTCACAGGGGGGGGCTGGCGTAACATTTTTCGACAAATGACAAAAAATAAAAAAATCCAAAACGATAAACATTTTTCGCGAATATTTCAAAAACTATTAGAGATAGCGATGTGTGCTTTTCGCCAGTCGATTCTACGTAAAATTATCTATCAGGTGGTTCAGTTTCATCACCGTAGGACCACTTTTCATTTTTTCCGAATTTTCACAGGGTGGGGAGGCGTAAAATTTTTCGACAAATGACAAAAAATAAATATCACTGATTTCGGGATATTTGGTGCTCCGAAACGCGTACTTTCCGAATCTGTCAGGAAAACTTCGATAAAACGTCTAGTTGCCGAGATATGAGCTTTTGAAAATTCGAAAAAATCCAAAACGATAAATATTTTTCGCGAATATTTCAAAAACTATTAGAGATAGCGTGTGTGCTTTTCACCAGTCGATTCTACGTAAAATTATCTATCAGGTGGTTCAGTTTCATCACCGTAGGACCACTTTAGATTTTTTGCAAATTTTCACAGGGCTTAATATTTTTCGACAAATGACAATAAAATAAATATCGCTGATTTCGGGATATTTGGTGCTCCGAAACGCGTACTTTCCGAATCTGTCCGCAAAACTTCGATAAAACGTCTAGTTGCCGAGATATGAGCTTTTGAAAATTCGAAAAAATCAAAAAATCCAAAAGGATAAAAAATTTTCGCGAATATTTCAAAAACTATTAGAGATAGCGATGTGTGTTTTTCACCGGTCGATTCTACGTAAAATTATCTATCAGGTGGTTCAGTTTCATCACCGTAAGACCACTTTTCATTTTTTCCGAATTTTCACAGGGGGGGCTGGCGTAACATTTTTCGACAAATGACAAAAAAAGAAATATCGCTGTTTACGGGATATTTGGTGCTCCGAAACGCGTACTTTCCGAATCTGGCCGCAAAACTTCGATTAAAACGTCTAGTTGCCGACATATGAGCCTTTGAAAATTCGAAAAAGTCAAAAAATCCAAAACGATAAACATTTTTCGCGAATATTTCAAAAAACTATTAGAGATAGCGATGTGTGCTTTTCGCCAGTCGATTCTACGTAAAATTATCTATCAGGTGGTTCAGGTTTCATCACCGTAGGACCACTTTTCATTTTTTCCGAATTTTCACAGAGGGGGGGTGGCGTAAAATTTTTCGACAAATGACAAAAAAAATAAATATCGCTGATTACGGGATATTTGGTGCTCCGAAACGCGTACTTCCGAATCTGGCCGCAAAACTTCGATAAAACGTCTAGTTGCCGAGATATGAGCTTTTGAAAATTCGAAAAAGTCAAAAATTCCAAAACGATAAACATTTTTCGCGAATATTTCAAAAACTATTAGAGATAGCGATGTGATGTTTTTCACCGGTCGTTTCTACGTAAAGATTATCTATCAGGTGGTTCGAGTTTCATCGCCGTAGGACCACTTTTCATTTTTTCCGAATTTTCACAGGGGGGGTGGCGTAAAAATTTTTCGACAAATGACAAAAAAATAAATATCGCTGATTACGGGATATTTGGTGCTCCGAAACGCGTACCTTCCGAATCTGGCCGCAAAACTTCGATAAAACGTCTAGTGCCGAGATATGAGCTTTTGAAAATTCGAAAAAGTCAAAAAATCCAAAACGATAAACATTTTTCGCGAATATTTCAAAAACTATTGGAGATAGCGATGTGTGCTTTTCACCAGTCGATTCTACGTAAAATTATCTATCAGGTGGTTCAGTTTCATCACCGTAGGACCACTTTTCATATTTCCGAATTTTCACAGGGTGGGGTGGCGTTAAAATTTTTCGACAAATGACAAAAAAATAAATATCGCTTGATTACGGGATATTTGGTGCTCCGAAACGCGTACTTTCCGAATCTGGCCGCAAAACTTTCGATAAAACGTCTAGTTGCCGAGATATGAGCTTTTGAAAATTCGAAAAAGTCAAAAAATCCAACACGATAAACATTTTTCGCGAATATTTCAAAAAACTATTAGAGATAGCGATGTGTGCTTTTTCACCAGTCGATTCTACGCAAAATTATCTATCAGGTGGTTCAGTTTCATCACCGTAGGACCACTTTTCATTTTTTCCGAATTTTCACCGGGGGGGGGTGGCGTAAAATTTTTCGACAAATGACAAAAAAATAAATATCGCTGATTACGGGATATTTGGTGCTCCGAAACGCGTACTTTCCGAATCTGGCCGCAAAACTTCGATAAAACGTCTAGTTGCCGAGATATGAGCTTTTGAAAAATCGAAAAAGTCAAAAAATCCAAAACGATATACATTTTTCGCGATATTTCAAAAACTATTAGAGATAGCGATGTGTGCTTTTCACCAGTCGATTCTACGCAAAATTATCTATCAGGTGGTTCAGTTTCATGACCGTAGTACCACTTTAGATTTTTTGCAAATTTTTCACAGGGCTTAAAATTTTTTCGACAAATGACAAAAAATAAATATCGCTGATTTCGGGATATATTGGTGCTCCGAAACGGGTACTTTCCGAATCTGTCCGCAAAACTTCGATTAAAACGTCTAGTTGCCGAGATATGAGCTTTTGAAAATTCGAAAAAATCAAAAAATCCAAATCGATAAAAATTTTTCTAATATTTAAAAAACTATTAGAGATAGCGATGTGTGCTTTTCACCGGTCGATTCTACGTAAAATTATCTATCAGGTGGTTCAGTTTCATAACCGTAGGACCAGTTTTTATTTTTTCCGAATTTCACAGGGGGGGGGGGTGGCGTAAAATTTTTCGACAAATGACAAAAAATAAATATCGCTGATTTCGGGATATTTGGTGCTCCGAAACGCGTACTTTCCGAATCTGGCCGCAAAACTTCGATAAAACGTCTAGTTGCCGAGATATGAGCTTTTGAAAATTCGAAAAAATCAAAAAATTCAAAACGATAAACATTTTTCGCGAATATTTCAAAAACTATTAGAGATAGCGATGTGTGCTTTTCACCAGTCGATTCTACGTAAAATTATCTATCAGGTGGTTCAGTTTCATCACCGTAGGACCACTTTAGATTTTTTCCGAATTTTCACAGGGGGGGGGGTGGCGTAAAATTTTTCGACAAATGACAAAAAATAAATATCGCTGATTTCGGGATATTTGGTGCTCCGAAATGCGTACTTTCCGAATCTGTCCGCAAAACTTCGATAAAACGTCTAGTTGCCGAGATATGAGCTTTTGAAAATTCGAAAAAATCCAAAACGATAAACATTTTTCGCGAATATTTCAAAAACTATTAGAGATAGCGATGTGTGCTTTTCACCAGTCGATTCTACGTATAAATTATCTATCAGGTGGTTCAGTTTCATCACCGTAGGACCACTTTAGATTTTTTGCAAATTTTCACAGGGCTTAATATTTTTCGACAAATGACAAAAAATAAATATCGCTGATTTCGGGATATTTGGTGCTCCGAAACGCGTACTTTCCGAATCTGTCCGCAAAACTTCGATAAAACGTCTAGTTGCCGAGATATGAGCTTTTGAAAATTCGAAAAAATCAAAAAATCCAAAAGGATAAAAAATGTTCGCGAATATTTCAAAAACTATTAGAGATAGCGATGTGTGTATTTCACCGGTCGATTCTACGTAAAATTATCTATCAGGTGGTTCAGTTTCATCACCGTAAGACCACTTTTCATTTTTTCCGAATTTTCGCAGGGGGGGGCTGGCGTAACATTTTTCGACAAATGACAAAAAAAGAAATATCGCTGTTTACGGGATATTTGGTGCTCCGAAACGCGTACTTTCCGAATCTGGCCGCAAAACTTCGATAAAACGTCTAGTTGCCGACATATGAGCCTTTGAAAATTCGAAAAAGTCAAAAAATCCAAACGATAAACATTTTTCGCGAAATTTCAAAAAACTATTAGAAATAGCGATGTGTGCTTTCGCCAGTCGATTCTACGTAAAATTATCTATCAGGTGGTTCAGTTTCATCACCGTAGGACCACTTTTCATTTTTTCCGAATTTTCACAGGGGGGGGGTGGATTTTTCGACAAATGACAAAAAAAATAAATATCGCTGATTACGGGATATTTGGTGCTCCGAAACGCGTACTTTCCGAATCTGGCCGCAAAACTTCGATTAAAACGTCTAGTTGCCGAGATATGAGCTTTTGAAAATTCGAAAAAGTCAAAAATTCCAAAACGATTAAACATTTTTCGCGAATATTTCAAAAACTATTAGAGATAGCGATGTGTGTTTTTCACCGGTCGTTTCTACGTAAAATTATCTATCAGGTGGTTCAGTTTCATCGCCGTAGGACCACTTTTCATTTTTTCCGAATTTTCCAGGGGGGGTGGCGTAAAATTTTTCGACAAATGACAAAAAAAATAAATATCGCTGATTACGGGATATTTGGTGCTCCGAAACGCGTACTTTCCGAATCTGGCCGCAAAACTTCGATTAAACGTCTAGTTGCCGAGATATGAGCTTTTGAAAATTCGAAAAAGTCAAAAAATCCAAAACGATAAACATTTTTCGCGAATATTTCAAAAACTATTGGAGATAGCGATTGTGTGCTTTTCACCAGTCGATTCTACGTAAAATTATCTATCAGGTGGTTCAGTTTCATCACCGTAGGACCACTTTTCATATTTCCGAATTTTCACAGGGGGGGGTGGCGTAAAATTTTTCGACAAATGACAAAAAAATAAATATCGCTGATTACGGGATATTTGTGTGCTCCGAAACGCGTACTTTCCGAATCTGGCCGCAAAACTTCGATAAAACGTCTAGTTGCCGAGATATGAGCTTTTGAAAATTCGAAAAAGTCAAAAAATCCAAAACGATAAAACATTTTTCGCGAATATTTCAAAAACTATTAGAGATAGCGATGTGTGCTTTTCACCAGTCGATTCTACGCAAAATTATCTATCAGGTGGTTCAGTTTCATCACCGTAGGACCACTTTTCATTTTTTCCGAATTTTCACCGGGGGGGGGGTGGCGTAAAATTTTTCGACAAATGACAAAAAAATAAATATCGCTGATTACGGGATATTTGGTGCTCCGAAACGCGTACTTTCCGAATCTGGCCGCAAAACTTCGATAAAACGTCTAGTTGCCGAGATATGAGCTTTTGAAAAATCGAAAAAGTCAAAAAATCCAAAACGATAAACATTTTTCGCGAATATTTCAAAACCTATTAGAGATAGCGATGTGTGCTTTTCACCAGTCGATTCTACGTAAAATTATCTATCAGGTGGTTCAGTTTCATCACCGTAGGACCACTAAGATTTTTTGCAAATGTTCACAGGGCTTAATATTTTTCGACAAATGACAAAAAATAAATATCGCTGATTTCGGGATATTTGGTGCTCCGAAACGCGTACTTTCCGAATCTGTCCGCAAAACTTCGAATAAAGCGTCTAGTTGCCGAGATATGAGCTTTTGAAAATTCGAAAAAATCAAAAAATCCAAAACGATAAACATTTTTCGCTAATATTTCAAACACTATTAGAGATAGCGATGTGTGTTTTTCACCGGTCGTTTCTACGTAAAATTATCTATCAGGTGGTTCAGTTTCATCGCCGTAGGACCACTTTTCATTTTTTCCGAATTTTCACAGGGGGGGTGGCGTAAAATCTTTCGACAAATGACAAAAAGAATAAATATCGCTGATTACGGGATATTTGGTGTTCCGAAACGCGTACCTTCCGAATCTGGCCCGCAAAACTTCGATTAAAACGTCTAGTTGCCGAGATATGAGCTTTTGAAAATTCGAAAAAGTCAAAAAATCCAAAACGATAAACATTTTTCGCGAATATTTCAAAAACTATTAGAGATAGCGATGTGTGCTTTTCACCAGTCGATTCTACGTAAAATTATCTATCAGGTGGTTCAGTTTCATCACCGTAATACCACTTTAGATTTTTTGCAAATTTTCACAGGGCTTAAAATTTTTTCGACAAATGACAAAATATAAATATCGCTGATTTCGGGATATTTGGTGCTCCGAAACGCGTAGTTTCCGAATCTGACCGCAAAACTTCGATAAAACGTCTAGTTGCCGAGATATGAGCTTTTGAAAATTCGAAAAAATCAAAAAATTCAAAACGATAATATTTTTCGCGAATATTTCAAAAACTATTAGAGATAGCGATGTGTGCTTTTCGCCAGTCGATTCTACGTAAAATTATCTATCAGGTGGTTCAGTTTCATCACCGTAGGACCACTTTCATTATTTCCGAATTTTCACAGGGGGGGGGTGGCGTAAAATTTTTCGACAAATGACAAAAAAATAAAAAAATCCAAAACGATAAACATTTTTCGCGAATATTTCAAAAACTATTAGAGATAGCGATGTGTGCTTTTCGCCAGTCGATTCTACGTAAAATTATCTATCAGGTGGTTCAGTTTCATCACCGTAGGACCACTTTTCATTTTTTCCGAATTTTCACAGGGGTGGGGAGGCGTAAAATTTTTCGACAAATGACAAAAAATAAATATCACTGATTTCGGGATATTTGGTGCTCCGAAACGCGTACTTTCCGAATCTGTCAGGAAAACTTCGATAAAACGTCTAGTTGCCGAGATATGAGCTTTTGAAAATTCGAAAAAATCCAAAACGATAAACATTTTTCGCGAATATTTCAAAAACTATTAGAGATAGCGATGTGTGCTTTTCACCAGTCGATTCTACGTAAAATTATCTATCAGGTGGTTCAGTTTCATCACCGTAGACCACTTAGATTTTTTGCAAATTTTCACAGGGCTTAATATTTTTCGACAAATGACAAAAAATAAATATCGCTGATTTCGGAATATTTGGTGCTCCGAAACGCGTACTTTCCGAATCTGTCCGCAAAACTTCGATAAAACGTCTAGTTGCCGAGATATGAGCTTTTGAAAATTCGAAAAAAATCAAAAAATCCAAAAGGATAAAAAATTTTCGCGAATATTTCAAAAACTATTAGAGATAGCGATGTGTGTTTTTCACCGGTCGATTCTACGTAAAATTATCTATCAGGGTGGTTCAGTTTCATCACCGTAAGACCACTTTTCATTTTTTTCCGAATTTTCACAGGGGGGGCTGGCGTAACATTTTTCGACAAATGACAAAAAAAGAAATATCGCTGTTTTACGGGATATTTGGTGCTCCCGAAACGCGTACTTTCCGAATCTGGCCGCAAAACTTCGATAAAACGTCTAGTTGCCGACATATGAGCCTTTGAAAATTCGAAAAAGTCAAAAAATCCAAAACGATAAACATTTTTCGCGAATATTTCAAAAACTATTAGAGATAGCGATGTGTGCTTTTCGCCAGTCGATTCTACGTAAAATTATCTATCAGGTGGTTCAGTTTCATCACCGTAGGACCACTTTTCAATTTTTCCGAAATTTTCACAGAGGGGGGGTGGCGTAAAATTTTTCGACAAATGACAAAAAAAATAAATATCGCTGATTACGGGATATTTGGTGCTCCGAAACGCGTACTTTCCGAATCTGGCCGCAAAACTTCGAATAAAACGTCTAGTTGCCGAGATATGAGCTTTTGAAAATTCGAAAAAGTCAAAAATTCCAAACGATAAAACATTATTCGCGAATATTTCAAAAACTATTAGAGATAGCGATGTGTGTTTTTCACCGGTCGTTTCTACGTAAAATTATCTATCAGGTGGTTCAGTTTCATCGCCGTAGGACCACTTTTCATTTTTTTCCGAATTTTCACAGGGGGGGTGGCGTAATAATTTTTCGACAAATGACAGAAAAAATAAATATCGCTGATTACGGGATATTTGGTGCTCCGAAACGCGTACTTTCCGAATCTGGCCGCAAAACTTCGATAAAACGTCTAGTTGCCGAGATATGAGCTTTTGAAAATTCGAAAAAGTCAACAAATCCAAAACGATAAACATTTTTCGCGAATATTTTCAAAAACTATTGGAGATAGCGATGTGTGCTTTTCACCAGTCGATTCTACGTAAAATTATCTATCAGGTGGTTCAGTTTCATCACCGTAGGACCACTTTTCATATTTCCGAATTTTCACAGGGGGGGGTGGCGTAAAATTTTTCGACAAATGACAAAAAAATAAATATCGCTGATTACGGGATATTTGGTGCTCCGAAACGCGTACTTTCCGAATCTGGCCGCAAAACTTCGATAAAACGTCTAGTTGCCGAGATATGAGCTTTTGAAAATTCGAAAAAGTCAAAAAATCCAAAACGATAAACATTTTTCGCGAATATTTCAAAAACTATTAGAGATAGCGATGTGTGCTTTTCACCAGTCGATTCTACGCAAAATTATCTATCAGGTGGTTCAGTTTCATCACCGTAGGACCACTTTTCATTTTCACCGGGGGGGGGTGGCGTAAAATTTTTCGACAAATGACAAAAAAATAAATATCGCTGATTACGGGATATTTGGTGCTCACGAAACGCGTACTTTCCGAATCTGGCCGCAAAACTTCGATAAAACGTCTAGTTGCCGAGATATGAGCTT